>JALLPC010001156.1:0-10251 GCA_036940045.1 Stephanocyclus meneghinianus | reverse complement strand
GTGCTCTTCCGCTCTCCCGCAACTCCAACCCGCCTTACGCTTCGTAAGAACAGACTGTAAATGAGCGGGGGCTTATGTTTATGCTGGCTGTTCATCGGCACACAAGATTGAATAACAAGACTTCTCGCCATCCCCAGCTCCCGATCGGCCTCCAAATAGAAAAAAAACTGGATTTGGAGTACAAATCGAACCATATTATATTTTTAAATCAGAAAACGACGGACAGATCGGATTGATCGGTTCCAAATAGATCCAAAAAGGGCTTGACAGAACGGGTCTAACAGTCCTATTCTTTCATCTTCATCATCTTGATCAAAGCATATGTAACAACCGGCCAATTGTACCTTATTCTTTACCCATCGGGTATCTTACAGCTATCGAATTGATTCTGAATTGATTGCACCCGACTACGATGAAGGCACTCTCAGGACTTTCCCTCGTCGCATTCGTCGCTGCATTGACTCACGCAGTAGGCGTCCGAGCAAACTTCTCCTCCAACGTCGTCATGTTGAATTCTCGCAATTGGAGGAAAGAAGTAGAAGAGAGTCCACACGCCGTTTTTGTCAACGTTTGGTGAGAAGCTTCATATCGTATGCCATGCTTGCGATTACTACGATCTAGGTTACTCCACAGTGCGAGTAAGTTACTAACATTTCTTAACAATACGCTGCAGCCGATCTGGATGAGGATACTGCCAGCTCCTCAACCCGGAATGGGAGGAGCTGGCATCCAAAGTCAAAGGCTTTGTCAAAATAGCCTACTGGGATACCGAAAAATCAGGACAAGCCCCTCCGGTTTTGGGGGAAATACGAGGAACCCCCACCATCAAATTGTTACGTCCGAAGCGCAAGTCCAAAACTAATAAGTTGAAAGACGTTGTGGATTACAACATGGATCGAAAGGCGGATGACATGGCATCTTTTTCTCTTGATCTTATGCCCAGTTTTGTCGAGCGCATTGTTGGAGTGGATGAATTTGCAAAATTCAAAAACAAAGCTGCCAAGTATGCTCTCCCAATGGTATTGTTCTTTTCTGAGGATAGACGCGTCATGAACGAGATGAAGTTTCTTTCAACAGAGTTTCGAAGGAGGGTTCTCGTGGCGCAGATTCCATTAACTAAGAAGGAAAATAAGAATATACTTTTCGAGTATGGAGTCAGAGGACGAGCTCTTCTGGTTGTCCTCCCCCAGGACGGAGAGGTTGTTACGTTCGATGGGAAGTGGTCTTTCCATAGACTGCAATCGTTCTTCTCGGAACATGCCCTTAAAGAGGAAGTGAAGCCGAAGCAATTAACAGACGATAAAGAAGTACCCGGAAAAAGTCAAGAAAGTGAGGAGTTGAAGGTGAAGAAAGAACGAGTGAAGGCTGAGCTGTAAAGGTGTTGAGATTTCAAAGATTGATTCGATGTGTCCGTGGTGCGGCTTTTCGAGATGAATGACGGCCAATATGCGTGGAATGTAACATGTCTGGCCTGAAAATATCACCGCATTCCATGATGCATTTTGATTTTACCATGAACGACTTAGCACATGAGTTTAGTCTTATAAGATGAGCATTGCTGCCTTCTCGTCTATTAACAAACTATAACGGTTTTCTACGGAATTCTCTCATTATCTTCATCAACAAAACAGGTAAATTTATCCGACATTTCGTTGTCGTGTGGCAGCAACTCTCCACTGGTACGGAAAGATCTTGACATTGAAGCCAAGCCAAGATTTGTTGCCTTGCTGGTGTAAAGGCATGCGTAGTTTTTCTGATGTCATAGTAAGACGAACATATTAGCAATAGAATCTAATGCATTGATCTTCGTCACTCAGAAACCGAACCCTTACTCACCACAAAATAACCGAAACGAGAGTCTTGATAGCCAGCCTGTAGAGTGAAAGAGTACTAGAAACGATGAAAAAGAGGATGACAACATTGCAAGCATATCAGGTACATTGATCTCACAACAAACATTTGCCCCCAACGCGGATGGAAAGCAGAGTGATACTCCAAACTCGCATCGGAAAGCTTTTGCTTTACCATAAAATCGTCTTCTTCAATCTGAGAAAACAAACTCTCCCACTCATCACTCATACCATCGTCGCAACTGCTCTCAAAATCCCGGGTTAACATATCCTTATACTGGCTGAATTCATCTCTGAGCTTTCGAAGTTCCATGATAGAATTTCTTAACTGTAATTGCTTTTGAAAGATTCTCATCTCCTCGGGGAGTTCAGGCATGATAAAGCAGGATCTCCAACCAAGCGCCCGTTTGGAACGTAATACGTCAGCATATAAGTGATCACCAACGTAGAGTATTTCTTCCCCTGCTTCAATGTCGAGCATTGCTTGAAGATGATTCCAGTTGCCCCCCTACAAAAACAACAACAAGCACATTGAGAGGTGAAACCAAGCGAGTCCAAACAGGCCAATGCTCTCAACCATCGTACCTGAAATGTCTTTCCTATCTCCAAAAACTTTCTTGCCCCGTCCTCGCCCAACGCCTCAATTTCAAAGAGACCATCTGTGTTCCTCAACGAACCATCCTTAGGCATCACACGGAACAAGTTTAAGTATGGATCCGTCAAATACGCGGGCTTACAAGATCCTACCACAACCAAATCGAACAAATCCAACCATTCATTCTTCTTCTGTGTATCGGCGTCGACCTTGCGCTCGTGGAACAAGTAGTTCATGGCAGTTGAGGTATATTCCCAGTAGGAATTGGTGAGCAAGAAGACCTTGACGCCATTGGCTCGGAATTTGTTCAACATGGGGATAAGTCCCTCATCCAACACAAGATATTTTTCTGGATTTTTCGCCACCTCATCTTTGATTACTCCGTCTCTGTGGCATAAGTCGACACATTCTCGGACCTGTCGATAAATCTCCTCATAAGTCTTTGCATCCAAGAAGTCATGTTCTCCATAATCTTTCAATTCAACCAGAGAGGCAAACAAATGAGCATCCACATGTTGAAACAACGTATCCATGTTAACAAAATACTTTTCCGTAAAGGATGGAACCTTATTGAACGTCCTTGAATAAAGCTGCTTTCTCATATTCTTGGAAATTGGCTGAAATCCGTGATACGCCACCCGTACATACTTGTGTCGATCAATCTTCAGAAAGTTCCCCCTCTGCGTATCAATAATGAGTCCTCTTACCCAATATGTGTGATCATACTCAAAATCCAATACTTCGGACGGATATCCCAAACTTTTGACTAATTTCTCTTTCGCCCCATCAAATGCCAATTTGTCGAATGCCGGCTGTTGATACTGCTCCAGTGTGTAGTCCATGTCGAAACCCACAGCTTTTAGGTTGTCGAGTCGAAGTTCGCGGTTGCAGAATACATCATGGGAGGAGATTGGACGACGAGCGGGGAGTTTCGAAACTGTGGGGAGGGTGAGGGAGAATTTTTGTAGGGTGGATGAATATCGCTCCGTGGCGGTGGAAGTCCCGTATGAATCGTTGCCGTTAACGGAGGAATCATCGAAGATTGTGTGGGGCATTTCTCCGTTGACAGACAATTCGGCAATCGATTGCTCAGCCGCCTCGTCTTCGTCGATGTCGTACGATGACATTTCTTCGTCTGGAATTGTCGCTGAAAGTGGTTTGAATTTGTTGATTCGTGGGGAAGGCGCCGATGGCATGAAGACTTGACGGTTTGTGACACGTCTGAAGAAGGGAGGTCGGCCACGGAGTGCACTGTATGAATGAATTGGAGCCATTCTGTGATGAGAGGGAGGCGATGGCTTAAGGGACAATGACCACGAAACGGTAGCGAGGAAAGCCACAAGCGAAGAAATGGGAAGAAGTTGTCGGACAGTCATGATGACGAATATCTTTGGTCGAGGTTTTCAGTTCGATTCGGCGCAGACAGAAAAGTTTAAGTGAAGATCTCAGTGCGGTGGAAGGGCACTTTATTGATGATACAAGATGCTGGAAGCAAACAGAACCAAAATTTGTCATTGTGAGGTCATAGTGCGTGGTTATTTTGCTCATGCTGTTCTCATGATGTTAGTCAAACAAACGTATTTTATTGTATTGTAGGTATGGTATGGTACCCTGTAATACAATAGGTACAACACACGTTATGGGCTCTTTATGATTTCGCGCCATTTTTCTGTCTACAGTCAATAAGAGAGAGCTTCAAGATTCACGAAGATTCTTCGATTTCATTCTATGTTGCTCTTTGGCGAGTCACGTCATCTTGAGGAGCGTAAGTTTTTTTCGTTTTAGAGCAAGTGCACTCAAGAATGAGACAAGATTGAAAAACAGTCCCGCACCATGGACGACGACAAGGAAATGGACGGAGATGCAAAAGATGCACGCTAATCTGTTGTTGTGCGTCGGTGTTCCCAAAAATGGAAAATGTTGCATTATTGAGCCCGGAACAAATGAGACCATTATCTGAAAAGACGTTAATCCATCTCATGAAAACTCGAACATACAACAGTCGTGACATTTTCACAACCGGGTTGTGTTTCATTCTATATTTCTGAAGTTAGTTGGACGAACTTTGCGTCTGATGCTACTGTTCCTTTGGAGGTTTCCTCGCCTCATTGTAAAAAATGAACGAACCCAACGCACCGAAAGGATATGGATCGGTCGCACCACAGAAATCATTCCAAAGCAAATCATCGACCAATGCGACGTCGGGCGTCGGCGGAGAGCATTTCATACCCTATATTTCGTCGTCACAGAGCACGCAACGTTCGGATAGCTCGTCTCCCTCCAGCATCACCAGGTCGTCATATATCGTCGATGAATACATTACGAATGCAGTCAGTCATAATTATTTCATCCCGTTGAAAGGTTCTCTCACACCTCGTGCCGCGGCTTCGTCTTGTATGTCGATACCCTACATGAAACGAGCCTTAAGGAAATCGAGCGATGTTATCCTCCACTCTCTTGGTTTCTATCGTAATCCAGTCATTGCATCATCGGAAGGCAGCATTTCGTCTGTCACTTCGACAACCACCACAGAAACTTCTTCTCTACTGTCGCGTCTTGCCCTGCCTCCACGAGCTACCCAGTCCACAGATCGAGTAGTAAAGGTCGCGAAAAGAAATTCTTCCTACGCAGACATGCAGCTATCTATGATCTCTAATTTATCAGCCGCGTACAATACCGTCAACATCTCGCTAGGGCTCACTCTAATGAAACCACTTCATCCGCCGATTCATCCCTCCGATGTCAGCATATGCAGTTCTGCACTTATTGCTGGGATGATTATTGGGCAGCTAGGCGGTGGCTTGCTTGGAGACTGGCTGGGTAGACATATGGCCATGTCGGTCGTTATGAGTCTGCAAGTTGCAAGTGCCTTTTGGAGCGCATGGGTCGGTTTACTTGGTGTTAGTGAGAGTGTAGGGATTTACCATATCCTTGCAGGCTGTAGATTCCTCCTGGGCATTGGATGTGGCGGTGTATACCCTCTTGCTGCCACACTAACTGCTGAATCGTCGACCCACGAAGAAGACAAAGGAAAGCTCGTCGCACTTACATTTTCAATGCAAGGTGTTGGTTACTTAGTCGTGTCCCTGACTGCATATGCACTGGTATTGTTGTTGGGCGAAGAGTCTAATTTAGCGTGGAGACTGCTTCTAGGCTTCGGATGTCTTCCTGGGCTGTGGCTCATTGTTATTAGAACATTTCATCGTTCATCAGTGGCATCAAAAACGCCAACGAGCACTACCAAGTCAAAAGATGTCGAAACAACATTTGAAAACGAGCATGCAAATCATGATGAAATCCATGCTTCGGACCAGAAAAAAGGAAACGCTGTTCGACTTCCACCAAGCTCACTTTTTCAACAAATTCAAAACGAACCCGATTTGTTGTCGAAAATCTTAGGAACTGCTGGATGCTGGCTATTGTTTGATATTCTATTCTATGGCAACACACTTTTCCAGCCCGTTGTTTTTGCTGCAGCTTTTGGCAACTCGGAAACAATTCTTGCCACAGTACGAGATTCCACAGTTATTTCACTTATCGCATTGCCCGGTTACTTTGTCAGCGTTTACATGGTAGGAAAGCAAACTCCCAAGAAGATACAGTTACAGGGGTTTCTAGTGATGGCTGTACTCTATGCATTTATTGGTATTAAGTTTTCCAGTTTGTCATCTCATCGGCTTGGTTTAATGGCAATGTATGGCCTTACTTTCTTCTTTTCTAATTATGGGCCAAATACCACGGTAAGGGGAAATGTCTATATTCTGCCGGTCCTCAGACAAAAACTTAATTCATCATTCTGTTTCTAAAAAATCATCTCGCAGACTTTTATGATGCCAAGCATTACATTCTCTCGTCCGTGTCGTTCAACCTTGAATGGGATATGTGCAGCTAGTGGAAAGATTGGCGCGCTTCTCGGCTCTATTATATTTTTGCCTCTGGCGACCTGGCTTGGCAACGATAAAGTAATGATTGCCTGTTCTTTGGTATCCGTTATTGCAGCCTTGATGACTTTATTCTTGGAGGATTCTTCCGGGGAACGACTGATAAAAAAGATCTCATCAGAAGCTCATCTTCTGGCTCTCACAGTTGAAGACGAGCAAGTGCCGAAAATAATAAAGACTGGCAGCATGCCGTGCATTTTTGATCAGTATCAACATATCTCGGGTCTTGACGGCGTCTAAGATTGTTGGTGTCGCTGGTGTTACATGCTATATTGCCAGTTGTTAGAACTTGCGTGTAAATTAGGCAGAATCACTCGATTACCTATTAAAGTTAGCTTAAATTATTGTATAGGTTCTCCTCGTATTATGAGAGGTACGATGTACTACACAAGTGCAATATGACAAGGAGATTCGCAACATTTTGATGAACGAGCCATTATTGCATCAGCGAACAAGAATAAGGGGGGGTAATATTTATTATTCCCTAAGAGTACTTTCATTGGGATTATGAATAATGATATTTCACGAAATGAGATGCCGGACTCGTGTACACTTCACTAACACTGCAAAGTCCACATTATGTCGCCCTGAAATCAAACGTAGATCATCAGCTTCTACTGGTCATATTTTTGACGCATTGAGTTACTATTCCTCGAGTCGCCTCCTCTTGGCTCTCTCCTCTCTGGATGGGGGTTTCTCGACAAATTCACCCAGCTTACGATAGCGTTTCCTCGAGAAGTTGACAGAGTCTCGAAACTCTTTGCCACTGGCTACAGATGAGTACGTCAAATAGACAACAGGACGGCAGTTTTTGCTGTAGTTTCGTAGGCCTCGGTGCCTGGTTACATAACCAAAGCAAAGTGATAAGAAAATATAATCCTAAAAGTATTGTATACATATAAAGAGTTAAGTCCTCACCCCAAGCGATAGTCGAAGATAACAGGAGTCCCTGCAGTGACACAAGGTGTGTACACCTATTCAAGATTCAAAGCCACAAAAGAGTGAGTAATGACATAAGAAAGCAGACATCATCGCTATTCGCCGACGCTAATGTCACCTACCATCTCCTTTACGAAGTTCTCGTGTCCAATATAATGACTCCCAAGACAAAACTCAGTAGGTCCATTGGTCATGTCGTAATCGACCAATGGAATGAACACATTTACTGCATGGCAAGGTTTCTGAAACTTCTTGTTCAAATGAACGCCATCCTGGTGATACACCTGCGTTTCACTGCCAGGCAAAGAGAGGAAACAACCTTTGTGGACCAATATCGCATCGTCTCCAAGAATTTTGTGAATAATGGGCATCCATGCTGCGATTTTGGAATCCGTCAAGAACGAGTACTCCTCAGTGTCGAACTCGGGAAGTTCCATGTCATATCGTCCCTTTCCGCGCTCTCGCAAGACATCGAATCCATCAGAGAGCTCGTGGTGGAGGGAGCGTGCCTTGACGGTAAACATGACTCTTTCGTAGTGTCCGATGCATGCAGCATAGCACTTTTCTATTTGTTCAGAATTGAGACGATAGTGTGTAGAGAGAGGGAGGGGCTCAATATAACTGAGTCGGCTTCTAGGTTTGGGAATCTTAGTAGGAGTGGCATGATCACTGTTCCATGATGCATCCGAGTCGTTGGGAGTGACTGTGTTTGGCATTTTCGCTTTCTTGACGTTTGAGACAGTGCTCTCGTTTACACTAACTTTGAT
Source organism: Stephanocyclus meneghinianus (assembly GCA_036940045.1). Classification (NCBI taxonomy): domain Eukaryota; phylum Bacillariophyta; class Thalassiosirophyceae; order Thalassiosirales; family Thalassiosiraceae; genus Stephanocyclus; species Stephanocyclus meneghinianus. Next base: position 2,159 of record JALLPC010001156.1, on the reverse strand, counting down.
CCGGACACACTTATCGATACCGTTTGATTGCAAGACAGCCTCAAGGAGTCTTTTACTCGAACCAAAGGTTCCGTCGCATTTTGGCAAGTCACTACTCTCATCGCTGGCCCGCGCAACCTTGTTCGATGGTGCATTAATCGACAAATTCTTGTCAGCCTCTCTCACAGTGTGATCATCTGCAGATTTTTTAACAGCACAAGAACCTCCTGAGTTTTCAAAACTCGACTCTTGCCTGGAAGCCAGTCCACTCATCGTTGACTGCAGCTGATCGCCATTCAGGTTCTGATTCTCCTGATTCAACAACCTCATAGTCTTTCGGTTGTAAATCTCCCTGCGTTTCTCAATCCACATCTCCTCCTGTCCCACAATCCAGAGCCCATCTCTCAAAAATCGTGCCATACCCGCTTCCAGAGCCACCTTTCTCGCGGGCTTCACGGGACGAAGTCTTACCCCGTTCTTCCCATATCCAAACAAAATACGATCAATGAGCAGATCTCTCTCCACCAGCTCCTCCGAGTGCGCAATAGCAGCTTTTCGAGTGTTGAATCTCTGCAAATCGGGAGAAATCCAACTCCGCGTGATGAAGGGCAAAGGATGAGTGCTGTCCTCATAGGCACTGGTGGTTAGGGTCGAAATTTCCATAACATTCTGCGAAGGGAGTGGTTCCTCCCATTCCTCATCGGAGGAATCGAGATCATCGTCGTTAGATAGACTGATCCATTTCTTCTTGTTTCCCATTTTGTGTGAGACTTCGACGATTTCTTCGAGTATGTGGGGGAGGGTGGCTAGTTGGAGGCTGTGGCGGTACCATCTGAATAGAGGGGTGGGGCATGATTTGCGTCCTTTGGTGGCGGACTCAGTGTCAGTGGCCGATTTCAATGTGAAGTTGGAGCCGTGGGCACCGGCGGCGTCAGATAGTTTGACTTCGCATTTCCACATCCTGAAAAGCGAATCCAGTCCGTGGTGACATTAGTCGAGAAGTTTTCATGACAAACCCAGGCAAACATGTCACAATATATGCATTCGCATCTCACCGTCCCCCGTGATAAGGTAGAGCCAGAGCCTCCCTCTCTCCGATCACCTTGGCTGCCTCTTCATAACACTTGCTCCTTTCCGCGACTTGTGGGATCCTCACGAGAGCCCCCTTTTTGGTAGGCTGTCCCTTACGAATTTGGGAGAGTGTGACGTTGACTATCGGCGTGCCGTCGTCGGTGTGCGAGATTATTTTGGATGTCTGTGTGGATTTCGAGTGTCGTGGCATGGTGTCGTTAAATTCGATGCGGTGAATTAACGACGAGAATTACGAGGGCTACAGGGCGTCAAAAATGACGAAACGTGAGCGGGCAGATCGTGTACGTTAACCGATGCGCTGGATCCAAAAGCAACTTTCGTACAATACTGCAAAGCTACTGCAACGCCTCCGACGATGAAGATTATGAAGTGCTACTTGAGGTGAACGCGGTGCGGTAAAAATCAACCTTTGCAACTTGATGCAGCTTGATGGGCAGTGCTTCGGGTTTTTTAACGAGAAGTGTCAAAGAATGGAATCGCCCACGTAGAATAGAACGGAGTAAAAAAAACTATCAACCTTAAAAAAGCAGCCACCCGAGAGCGTCGCCAACGTATCGTATGCCAACAACTGCCCACTTTGTGTATGGAAACCTCAGAATGCACATACGACGGACAGAAATGCTAACATGTCAGAACTGCTAACATGTGACACTAAATCCATAATTTAGAATAAAAATCGAGGTATCTGAGATTGGCCGAAGTGGATCATACCTAAAACACAACATCACATATCATATTTACACATATCATGTTTTGGAATCGACTGGATTCAGTTGCTTCGTAAAAATTAATAACTTTGTTGAAACTTATACCATTCAAAAGTTCAGTGAGAGACAAAAAATCTGATATATTAATATCTGGGGGTTCATTAAGTACTAGTCAATAGAAACTCAAAGGGGAGAAGACCCAAAATATGGCTCCAGCAACTGACTGAATTCAGTCACTACCATTTTCACTCATAATCACCTGACCAAAGTATTCCTGCCAATGAACAGCACATAGCCAGTGGGCTGGAGCACATGTGCAATAAGTTCTTACCCATTTGGAGCATCAAATTGCCTTACAGGTGAACTGATTGTAAGGACGAG
>JALLPC010001155.1:0-10251 GCA_036940045.1 Stephanocyclus meneghinianus | reverse complement strand
CACGGCCACTTGAAATTCTGCCGTATCGGCAGAATTTTAAAAGTACTGGGATATGTACATACCATACATAAACAACTGTCAGATATTATAATTGAAGAGTACCCTACCATGGCTTCGTTGACACTCATTCAGCGGCTCCTCATAGCCTTCCTCACAGCGACGCTCCTGCCATACTACCTCACCTGCAATGCATTCGTCCCGCCTTCGCTCTCACAACTCCAAAGGCCATCTCTGCTGATTTCGTTCCGCGTCACGTCCAAAATCCCGACGCACCTCCACGTGACGAATCAATCCCCCGATGCTCCCAAGACGGCCGAGGAGGATGCCGCGCTTCAGTGGGATTTGTTCACGAGGCATCATGCCGTGGATGGGGAGTGGTGGGGGAGTTGGAATACCTATGATTATATGGGAGATGTTGTCGATTCGACAGTTGCTGGGTTAGTGTTTGTTTTGATTATGATTTCTTTTGTCATCAAACTTTTCTATTTCTCATCTGTTCACCCTGCAAAAACTTGCAGTGTTTCTCTTCAGCCCAGCGGAGATTATTCTTCAGTCGCCCACTCGCATCGCATCCTATCCACATCCACTCAATCGGATTGCAACACATGCTTCTCTTCCTCCCAATTCACCACTTTTCCGATTGCGACATACGACAAATCAAACTTGGGAAGACGGCACCGGTGCGCCGCCGTAGGCATGGTCGTCGGTCCCTCTCTGCTGCCGAAATCCGGATTAATGAGCACAGAATTATCCTTGAGACACGGTGATGGACGCGTCCGTGTGACGTTTCAACACGCTCCCGTATGGGAAAGAGGCGTCGAGCCGGGAAGTTGTCCTCCGCAGGGGCTGAAATTGTTTCGCGCCATCGTGTCCAAGGAGAAATTGCGTCCTCGTTCGACCGATAATGAAATCGGGGATGGTGCCACAGAGGGGAAGATTCAAGGACCGCCCACGGCGGAGGAAGAACAATCATCGCCCCCGACACCCGGAAATCCTCGTTTTTTTCGCCCCGTCCCTCCCTTCAAATGGCATGCAAAGTGGTCTGGAACTTCGTGGACATGGGGTCCGCAAACTGGAGATCGTGGCTGGGCGATTGATGAGATAGAGGAGGCGGATGCTTGGCATGGCCGTCCTATGGGGGATACATCGGGGGTTTGGTCGTTGAGGTTACCTGGAGGATTATTGATACAATGTCCTCGTGTAGTAATAGCGGGGGTGAGTGGATTGTGTCGCTTGGCATGGATGCCGGAGGACGATGGAGAAGTCGGAACAAGTACAGATGGGAATAGAGCCAAGTTACTCCGCCTGGAGGCAAGCGTTATGGCATTGGAACCTATTATTAGTGACGATGACGAAGATATGATGGTTGGTTTTTATCCGCCAAGTTTGGGTAGTTTGAGGTGTGACATATTGGAAAAGGTAGGCGAGTTGGACGGGGCTTCGCTGGACGAAAGAGAAAAACGAGCGGAAGGGTTCGTCTGGGATGAAGTTACGGGCAGTATCAACAACGTAGATACTGCAGAAACAGTAAAACCTACGGCCGAGGGGACCGTAGTGCAAACAACTTCTTCAATAGATGAAAATCTGGCACAGAAAATCAGAGAAGATCCAAGAAATGCTCTTGATCTGTAAACATAAATCATTTCTTAGATTTTATATTAGCTACAAGTCGTTGAAACGTCTCATCTGTGTCCAAATAGCTTTTTACGATTGAGTGTGCATAATCTGGCAACTTATTCTTTGTGGCATCTTCCCCCCAAACATCTAGGACATGAAGATAATTTCTTAGCACATGATAATCGATTGAGTATCTTGCGAAATTCACTCCTTTTGGGCCAACACCGGTCATGATTGTCGCCATAACCTCTCCAAGAAATCGAGGCATACCTTGCTCTTTCATGTTACCTCCTATCATAGCCTGTACAATATTGTCTGATGAAACGGTCGCAGAAGCAAACTTTTCATGATTGCCAGTCCCAGATGCAACACCTCCTATCTCCAATCGCCCAGCATCCACAGCACACTGAATCATTCGTTCACCACGAGTGTTGCGTACTGTAACTGTTTGCTGCGATTGATGCATTTGAAAATTAGTGGAGGCAATGGGTGCCGCCATGTAACCCACTACTACATCGGCAAGAGCATTAGTGTAATCAAAGCACGCTAGGCATGCATCTGCAATCGCAAACTGCGCAACATCTCCAGGAAGACCTATGATTTATTCGATTGTATAATCATTAGGCGAATGACGATCACGCGGATGTAAGCTGGCACTAATCATGGAGAGAAGGCACTCTACTTACAAAAGTAGGGCAATCGTTCATAGGAAATATTTGCGGCTTTGTCATCACCAGTGTACTTCACATGCACACGAAAGTCCTTTATAACATGATATGATGAGCGTCTCAATTGTGAGAAACAACGACAAGAGTGAATCGATGTTGAATCAAAAATGAAATACTCGCCTGACTAAATTCATAACCCAAAATGGTGTCATTTTCTGCCAAATTTGGAACGCTCCGCCGAAGAAATTCTTTGGCAGCCTCCGGAGTTGGACTGTTGTCGGCACTTTACCGACATCGAGTATTTCAGAAGTAATATTATGAGATATACACACATGAAGATGCAGTGATAACTTGACACCTTTGGATTCCCACTTACCAATTCGTTCCCAAAACAAAAATTTCTTCTATTCCCAACTCGCCTTGGATTGCTCGGAATGCTGTTGTTGAAAGGTTAGAATTTCGTCGAAATAAAGCAATGGTTCACGAGCATTGTGCAGACAGCTTCATCAGAGTGTTGCAGAGCACGTGCTCACCTTGAACTGCACATCCCACTCCACAAAACAATAATTTCTTTATCTCAGGCGATTCTCTCAACTCGTCCAACACTCTCAAGCTAGGGGCCAACGCAGGTTTTACTCGTCGTCCTCTCATGATATCTTCGACAGTGCGGGCTAAAATGGGCTCAGGCGTGCTCCAATCGTCCGCCCCGTCATCCTGGCTCGCAATGCATACAACCGCATCGACCATCTTGGACTCCAACATTGAGACTGCGATTCCTGTAACACAGCCAGTCCATTGAGCATTTGAAATGCCTTTGCCACGCGCCAAGAACATTGGCGAATGCATCACTCCAAATCTAGCTTCATCCGCCATTCCGTGTTTGTCCTCGTGCGCGTCTGCCTTCCTTCGACGGCCGTGGACAACGCTCTCTAGGCCATCGATGTTGCGTTTCATTCCATCGTCCAAGAAAGCGCATGCGTCTACAACGTGCGTTACGTACTCGGTTTCGCACAGACCGCATTTGGAACAGTGAGTTTTGGCTGGGAATTTGTCTGGCCAGGAATTTGCGTCGATCGGCTTGGGAGAGAAAGTTCCCAAACATGCCGTTGGACTACACTGAGCCAGCAACAATGCACAGATTAATTCGAAGTGTGTCGGCTTCCTACAGGCGATAGAATGATTTGGCAAGTTGTATAATCGTTTTCTAGACATGATGCATGCGTGCTTTCGAATGATGCTGCACTTAGGGCTGCGAGTAGGCCGCGATAGGGGACCGGTATGATGGGCGCTATTGTACCTATCTCTAGAGAGACTGGCGTAGGTACGATATTTAGTTAGTAGCTCCAATGGCTCCAGTAGGATTGTACAATACCATACAAAATATAAAAAATGTGTATAACTTTTATACAACAGCACACAAGAGGTAGATAATTCGTGCCATAGATAAGGCAGGATAAAAAATCATGGGGACCAGCTGTGTGCGGAGCTGGCGTCCAAGGCAGCTCGAGCTCAACTGTCACCAAGCGTCGCTCAGAATCACCTCGTTAGAAATCCGCTTGCAGCCGCTTGCCTAGAGACAACCACCACTTGTCGATAGTCTTTCTCTCGCCTTCTGCCCGGTCTTCACGAGAATACAAATCGAATCATTGGGATAAAGAAAAATAATTTGGACCAACATGAAAATTCTACCAGCTGTCTCTATGTTTCTCTCCCATCTCTTTTACCCTACCTTCTCTCTCGTTGTGTCTGGTCAGAAGTCGCCTCGGCATCGGTGGAATCTCCTTTGGCCTCTGCGATCATCTACAACCCAAAGTGACGAAAGCGACGACGCAAACCGGGATGTCAATGTGAATTTGTTTGAACGCACCGTTAGAAAAGTCACACGCAACAAGGACTATAAGTTTGGTGACTGGACCAAGTCTGCGGCGTCTGTCTCAACAAAGACTTTCGAGGAAGCAGTACGCACAGTAACGCAGGACGACAATTATAGTTTTGGCGACTATAGCAAGAACGTTGTATCTTCAACTACGCGAACATTTGAAGACACCGTTAAATCCATCACAAAAAATCAAGATTACAAGTTCGGGGTTAGTTACATCGGTACTCATTTTCTCTCTGTGGACTCATCGCTGCTCTGGAGTTTCTAACGAATCTCCACCATTGTGATGTGAATTATTGACGACGTTTCTCACTACACAAATGACAGGATCTATCACGCAAGGCTGTCGATTCAGTGAAATCATCAGCAGGAAAAGTATTGACTTATTCAGACAAGACTCTGAGTTTACTGCGCGACGCCAACATTCACGAACTCGTCGAACTTCTGAATTTCTTTTGGACAAATAATATGACATTCGAAGAGCAACGGGAAGCTTTTGTTGTGCTGGTCTATCTGGGTGCAATCGTTGTTCTGGCCTACAGCTCGGTTGCAAATCTCATGAGTGGTATGATTTTTGCTGCAGCTTGGTATAAGGTGTCGATTGTAACGGGGTCTTCCCCTTTGTCAACATGGCCCACATTTCTACAGACGAAAGCAACTCTCGATATGATCTTTAGCGGGCCCTTCCTGGTAAGATAGTGCATTATATTTCTGGTTTTTCATTTAATATCATTAGATATTTCATGTGCTAATCTTAACTTTAATCATCAAATGAATTCATCTAAGCCGCTGAGAGTTGGCTTAACAATCCCGTGGTTTTTCATGTACCGTAAATTTGTAGTCGGAACAGCATACTCATCCCCCTTGCGTGAAAAATATCCAATTTTAAACAGATTTTTTTCGCTAGTCCTTTCGTGGGTAGCCGTCAACCTTTTCTTGGCGGGCAGTATAACATTCGGGATGGTTAAATGTGCATCCTTGTGGAGTGGTGTACCTATTTTTTCGGTGTAGGTACTTGTCGGGACCAAATCAACCAAACATTTACTTAGAGCCTATTGCCTCAGACAGAACGATATCAGATTGAATCAAAATGCCACTGCAAGATAAAATAGGGTACCTATATCTTAATTTTATTTGTTTCACATTTTTTTTGACATCTCAATAAATCGTTTCTCTACACCTCTACCGAAGACCTCAAATACAGTCACCAGAAACTGAATGAAGAAAAACACAGCCGCGCAAGCCAAAGTAGATTGCAATCTAAAGTTGGGGCCTGATACCATATCCCCTGGATTTGGAGGAGGATGCAACATATAATTCAGGTTTAGGCCACTGAATAACGAGAGAGGAACACCCACTCCAAAATAAAAGAGAGCAAAATAAGAACACGCCAATATCCAAATCTTCAAAAAGTTGGAGACAACACCATCCTTGGCATTCTCAAGTGGGAGCACGGAAATGTGTCGAATTTTGATCAGGTAAATGGGGTAAGCAATCAGTGCATAATGCATGAAAAAGAAGAACTGGACCTCCATCCACAATACTAAATCTAAGATCATTGGATGCAGTGATTGATTCAATGGTTGAGAAGTAGTTTAGTGTACGATTTCAAGCAAACAAAACATGATATCTTTGAAACTCACCCGAAGTATCCGGAGTAGCCACCGCAACAATTGCCAAACTGGAGTAAGGAATTATCAACTGATACATTACATGCATTGTTTGAGCACTCAGATTTGGCCAGAAGCATAATATCGCCCACATCGTCCAAAGCACATTACACGGCATGCCCATGAACAGTATCTTTCCAGGGTAACCATTCGTTTTGTATATGAGTTGACAAGTAAAAGTGAAAAGTGTCACCATTTTAATTAACAGCGGGGGATTCAATTTTTTGGCATTATCTTGTGGATATCGCGAGAGCCGGGGAAGAATGGCCGAGATTGTTATCAATGATATTGCAACGAAAGCAATATATTCGATGGCATGTCGTTCGGGGTCAAGGTACCTACGTCGAGACAAAAGTGTGTGCAATGATTCACTCAATAAAAGCGAATTTTCACTCCGTTACTAAACACTTACCAACTCCCCACCATGGCTCGCTGTCCCTCGGGTAAGTCCTTGCAATAAACGAGAAATTGTTCGTCTTCTTCACCATTGGGTCCGAAGTAACATACATCGCGGCCAGTTTGCTCGGTGCTGGGTGGGGGATATGACACCAATGAGGGATTGATGGATTTAACAAGACCACCAGCCAATTCGAGGAGTCGCTGAGACATTTTGATGTTCCTTAAGTCAAAGTTTGCCTATTGTTTCTACTACATTAATAATTAATACCCCGTTCTGGCAGGAGCTGGGACAGAGCTGGGACGTTTTGTATAGGTTTGTGGACAATCAAATACAATACAATACTGACACATGTTGCCGCGAATCTCGCATAATATGGAAGGTAGCTAGAAAATAGTCGGCAGGATGCTGCAGCCGTCGTCAGAAACGGGGGCTCGCCAATAAATACGTTTAGCTTGTATGAAAGGTGACTAAATATGACTCCTGATTTTTGAGGGCGAACCCAGAGATTAGTCGATATTGCCTCCAAAAAAATGGCCGTTGTCGTCTCACATGCCTCATAGCGCGTCTTTCAGGCCTCATCCGATGATCGTCATTGGTGTCTCCTAGGTGTCTCCTTTCGTGTCAAGTTGTCGCGCTTGGACTTGCTTGCGTGAGAGCAGTTGTCATCGGCATTCGTGCTTCATGCCGTGAGTGTGATCAATTAAATTTTGGATTTCACAATAAGGCCACATCAACTCAATTGAAACATTATGGCCAGCACATTCCCCACCGACAAAACCCGTGCTTTTGGCAAACTCATCCTCTTCGGAGAACACTTCGTCGTCTACAAAGTTCCTGCACTCGTCGGTGCCGTTTCCGCCTACACAGATTGTCAATTAGAGTACCTCGATGAACCCGGCTTGGAAGTCGTAGACAATCGTCCCGCAGTGCCATTGTACAAAGAGCAAAAATACGATGAGGGAATGGAGGCAATCCGACTAACGCTGAATCATTTGGGTGTCGATACGAAACAACGCGGGATCAAGCTGACCTTTGGAGGGGATCTCTGCTGTTCATCGGGCATCGGCGCTTCTGCCGCACAAGTAGTCAGCCTCGCGCGCGCGGTAAACATCGCCGAGTCTCGAAACCTCTCCGATGAAGAAATCAATGCCGCGGGATACGAGGGAGAGAAAGGGTATCACGGAACGCCGTCGGGAATCGACAATACTGCCGCGACATTTGGGGGGTTGCTTCGGTTTCAGCGTACCGATGGGGCACCTGTATTTGAAAAAAAGTCGTTGCCTTCTCCGATAAGAATTGTGTATGCTTCCACGGGAATCACGGCCAGTACTACCAAGGTTGTGGGGGATGTGAGGGCGAAAAAGGAAGCCGACGAGGCGTGGTTTTCCAATCTGTTAGAACAGTACGAAGTTTTAGTCGAGGAAGGTCAGAATGCAGTAGAGGCTGGAGATTTGAGCACTCTGGGAAAGTTAATGGACCAAAACCATTCTCTGCTTCAAGAACTGACAGTCAGCTGTAAAGAACTTGATGATCTTGTTCTTGCTGCTCGATCTGCCGGGGCAATCGGAGCCAAGATGAGTGGTACTGGGAGAGGCGGCCTTATGATTGCACTCACTCCCACTGAAGAGGTACAGGATGCTGTGGCAAATGCTTTGGAGAAATTGGCACCACAGGTTTGGAAGACTACTTTTGCTTGATATTTATTACAGTTCTGAATAATTAAGTAATTTGAGTGTTAGTTTGTGCTTGTAGCATTCCGTCGAATAATCACAGAGTTGCAGATCCTCTGTAACGAAATGGCCGGTATTCGTTTCGATTAATTTTTCCACCAACAGCAATACAACCGCAGTGTGGGTCTCACAAACACAACCACTTCTATTTTGTTTAGGTTCAACCTCATATCTTGTTAAGAGCTATGTCATCCAACATCATCCACAGCCAGGGAATCCTCCATCTCCAATGTCACATTAATCTCTGGCTGAATCCTTCAACCATAAAGTTGCCGCCGCTTCAACCTGGGGTTTCAACCACGTAGTCGCTCTAGGCATTGCCCTCGCAGCAGCGTAATCAACTATCCATTGCGGCAATAACCTGGAAACACTCAATTCACAAAGTAACCAAACGCGAGTGTAACCTTCCTTCCCATCAGGATTGCTCTGCGTGTGCCAAATCCCCTTGGCATATTTCAACACCATATTCCTACTGGCCGGATCCAAAGTGAAGATCATGTAGTCGCCTTTAGCATGTGGGCGATATTTATGGACGGCCGCGATCTTGAGTCGAAACTTGGACAGAGAGAATTGTGCACGCGTCACCGATGGTACACCGTGTTTACAGATAGCGGCAGTCCCGTCTTCAAAGTCCAGTGGTTTCTCGGCTCGGTAGTCTTCCTTCAGATGCGTGTTGGTGTACATCACCACCTCACGAACTGTTGGGATAGTTTCAGGGTAGGATTTAAAGTCAAGAAGGCAATCCCACACTACTGAGGCTGGTGCTCTGACATCCCACACGACAAAGCCAGAGCCTGCACGTCCCATGTCATCTTGAAATTGAACTCGTTCGCCTCGCATAGCTCGTTTTTGTTGATCTGGAGTAAGGGTGGGTAACGTGAACGGAAGGGGGTCCAGTGGGAGAGAAGACGCAGAAGCTATGTTTTCGACAACAGAGATTTTTTCTTCGTAGGATGTGTCAATTGCAGAAGTACCGCTGCTTTCTGGCGCGAGGACAAAGTTATCCTCTTGGGTTCGATTATTTGTTATCGGCGCGCTGGTTGGAACATACTTTGTCGAGGAGGAAGATTCTAGTGTGTCAGCATTTTGTTTGGATTGAATCTGAGTATACCCCGAGACTAACTCCCCGCTGATCACTTCTTCAATGCTATTCTCATCTTCCTTGGAAATTAAGTCTAACTCTACGTCAACAGACACATCTTCATCCACTAACGCCGTCCCCAATCCTCCAATCGATGCCGTTTCAGCAACAATATTAGGCCCAGTTTGAGTAAATGTTTCATCGTTTCCCTTGACGGACGAGTTGTCGATTCCCGTTCGTTTTTTCGCCTTATCCAACACGGATTTGACACGTCTACGAACGCCGAATCTAGATTCGTTCAAACCACTCTTCTGCCGTACTGCATTCGACCACGTATCATTGGTCCTCGATGTTTTACTGGGGGGGAAACCGGTGGCGAAGTTGGTTCTGCGGGTGGGTGTTTTGCGTGACAGAACACTCACGGTGTTTTTCTGTAAATTGTTCGGCGAGACGTTCGGCGGATTCACGAAGGAGGCCACCGCTGCCCAGTGTTTAATGCTGGGCGGTGAGGGCGATGCAGCTGTTGCTGGGAGCAGCGCAGATGATGAACAGAGCACGATAGCTGCTGCCACTGCCGATGCGAACGCGATGGTTCGTTGTCTTGGTCGACCGTTGATTTGGACGCGACAAGAGGGACGCAGTATGGTTTCGCTGGTGTTGTCCCCCGAAGGAGATGAATGGTGTGATTGTGATTCACACTGTTCGTCTGAATCTGGGTTCTGCGACTGAATTCGCTGCCAGCGCTGGTCACGACGATTCCATTGATCACGCCGAGAGCGCTTAGGTCTGATGTCGGTTTGGAACTCGATCTTTGATGTATGACTCATGACTTTTAATTCCGGTTGAGTTTCATTGGGATTATTAGATGCTGGCGTTAGACTATTTTTCATTTAGGAAATTGAATGATGTATTTCCGGTGTTGGTGCTGGGGGCATGCAACTGACCGTTGTCGAGTTTCTACAATACATTGGCTGCCTATCATCTCACAGGTTCCATCCTGGCGATGGAGAGGCCAGGCGTGTGACGCGCTACAAATAGATGACGCAGATTTTTCATGTGCGTGAGATGATGCATGATGTGTGACGAGATGATACCTCTCATACCATACTGCATCATACAGGCGAGGAGATCTCGTGTGTCATGCTTCTGATGGGTATTGTGTTTTATTTGGACTATTATAGCGTAACAGGTAGTTGTGGTACGTAC
>JALLPC010001154.1:0-10230 GCA_036940045.1 Stephanocyclus meneghinianus | reverse complement strand
ATATAAAAAAGGATCGTCATACAGTACCACTTATGGTCTGAATTAATTTTTATTTTTATTTTTAATTTTCCCTTGCTTTAATCGTCGCCAAAACTTGGTGAGATCGCCACACATTGGCAAAACGCTGGACATTTCTGGTGACTAGCCTCCAATTTAAATGGTACTAATAACAGTAAATACTATTATAAATCATTTTGCTAGATTTCTACCATTCCTTACCATACCATACCTACCTACCGACTATTGTGCTACATGCTCTCCATACTATATTAGTATAGTAGTATTTTAGTTTTTTATTTATCTATAACACATCATAGTACTATAATATTAATTTTAAACTTTCTACCAAGGTATTATTTTTATTTCTGGGTAGTTGTTTCCCCAGTAGGCCTACATCAATTTTTTTGATACCCTTTACAAAATTTCGCAGTAAATACACAAGAATGCAGCTACTTAGGTAGCACTGAGGGTAATTTTTTCTACCAAAATTTCCCGTACAAAATAATAAGCAGTGTCTGTCTGTGACACCAAAAAATCTACCCTGTCCTGCTAACTGGAGTCATGGTACAATACGATATTATGCTGAATTATGTCGCGCCACATAATGTAACAAAAAATCATGATTCTGAGAAAAAAATGATTTATCGTAACTTTTTATATTGTCCTCATGCTGATTTTGTGCAAAATACTACAACTCCTTGTTTTGCAAGGATCATTTTGATGAATCACAAGATGGGTCTGTAACATGATGATTAAAAAAACCAAGTTTATATTCAATAATTCTGTTATGTCTTGTCGTAATTCATGTATTTGTTGGTTTGTGCACTTGATGATTATTTGGAAAATGATTAGTTTTTAAGTAAGACAGTCTGTCTATACAATGCACTTTCCAATAACCTTATAAAAGCGAGGAACTGAAACAAAATTCCCATCAACAAAACAATGAAATCAAAATGTGTTCTTACTCCTCTCTTGCCCAGTGAAACTCGAACATTTGTGGACATCTGAGCAATTGGCTTAAACACATTACTTAAACATTACAGCATACAGCATGAAATAATATCTAAAACATTACATGAGTAAGATTTCCCACCATTTATAAATTCATTGGTCTGTGAAATCTTCTTTGGAGGCAAGCTCATGATATCATTTGACAATTTTAAGAAAGATAATAAAAAACAGAAATAATTATATGATTGACAACTTCACTTCATCATCACCAAAGCAAACATTGAGCATCACATGAAACATAACAAAAAACATCTGATGATAAAAGGCAAATAAAACATTCACAACTTCCACACTACACACTGCACAGCATAAACTAGCAAATCTATGATACCATGACTATCCCATGAATCTCAAAGCTGCCATGATACCTTTGCAAACACTCCCTTCCTGATTATTCTGCCCATAACTGCACTCCCTCAAATACAGTACAAACACAAAAAAAACACAACAAAGGTGACACAGCAAAAGAAAAGTGAATGCAAAACAGGCAGCATCAAAATACAGAGTTCCCAAACCAGTTCAACAAAGTAAACAAACAGCCAAGCAATAGCAAAGTAAAAAACCAGCCCACTACCAACTTCCCCCACTCAAAGTTCGTAAAAAAGTTTTGTTAAACTAAAGCATTACCTGGAAAACAATACTACACTTCTCAAATAAAGAAGACAAAATAATAGCAAAATAGATATCCACCCCACTAGCAACTTTGCCCATAATACATGTCACGTGCAAGATGTCAAACACAGCAATGTTGAATGCAGCTATGTCAAAAGCCATGACATCAAATGCTGCAACATCAAACACCACTATGATATCAAACATATCAACATCAATGCTGTGATTTCAATACTGAGATACCAGCAGAGCAATGTCAATGTAGCAAAACCAATGTGGCAACATCTGAGCACTTACCATTTTAAAATAATGATTTTACTTGAATGCAAACAGACCTGAAGGCAACATTTCCAAGAATGAACATCCTACCCTTTACATTGTCATATCTGATCCTGCATGATTACTTCTGTCCTACCTCTGCTACAAAAAATGCTGCAAGGGCTGCTGTTAACTTACATATTTATTACCACCCGTAAAGTTTGAAATGACATGCAAGCTGCAAAAAAGCTTGCAGCGGCTGCTAGTAATAATGTATTCTACAGTTTCAGTTTTGTTCAATGGATACACACATCCAACCTCTACACTTTGAAAGTAATCTCTATTAATATGAATTTTTGTTACTAATTTGATGAATGATTTTCATTTCTGAATACCATACCGAAAAAGCAATTTCCCTTATCCTCTTCAAGTCAAACAGGGTTTCCTTATTCTAAAAAGTACAGATAATCACCAAAAAGTAAACCCTGTAAAGCTGTGTAAGAGTCATTACATGTTGTGTTACGCTCTGTCAGTGAAGTAGAGGTATTGAGTACAAGATGTGCACATTTTGTTACATAATACTGTTCTAGTCATTATTGAAAAATTTCATACCTTGATTTTGTCAAAGATTTTAGCTGGCACGTCATCTGGTCTGCTTTTACTTTTGATCCCCACGCATGATAACACATTTCAGCTTCCCTGTACAAATTGATTGCCTTAGCAACTTTTGCATGCCTCTTGCAATGGTGAGCTGCAAGTTCACATGCCAATCCCTATACAAATAACATAAGTCAGTGTGGTGAGTATGTTGCTAATGAATGAAATCCATCAGTGCTTTGAACTTTTCCTCGCTCACCTCTTCATTTATGAACTTTGATGAACGAGCTGCTGCTATTGCAAAATCATACTGCTCATCAGCCTCGTCATCATCACCTTCTACTGAAGCTAGTTCAGCTTTGAGAAGTGCAGCCTTATTTTTGAAGTTCCATTCCGAAAATTTCGCTGCCTTAGCAACGATTGATACGGAATAATCAATCTTCATCAATTGCTGAGGGTCACGATTTTTTCTGTACATCGCAGCGGTAGAAAGTCCAGAATAAAATATAATGTAAACGGAGCGTTGTGTTATACGATACTTTTTCTGTTGTAGAGATTCAAAGTAGCGGTTTGACAGATGATTAATATTCTCGGGATTGCCAAGGTATGCTGCACACAGCATTTCATTTAGGCACAGTGCTTCAACCAAACTTGGGTTACTGGCAGAGCATTCGTTATTAAAAAGAGTTGAATGACTTCTTGATTCTTCACCGATGAGTGAAAGGACTGTTTCGCGATATAACTGTAGTCGCATTGTCATGAATGTTTGAGAGCGATGTGCAGCCATATTTAGCTCAATGTCAATCTCCTTCTTGAGATCAGAAAGATGAATTCCTGTCCTAACGCTCCGTGAAAGCACAAATAGTTTGAGAAACGCTGCTACTGACAGGTTGCCTTCGGGAACGTATTGAAAATGCATAAAAGAAATACGTTGCACTTTTATAGAATGCATAAGAAAAAATACGTTAGACGTTTATCAAAAGCAAGTACAAAAGACTCACCAGCTTGCATTGCCATTTCGTAGCCATATCGAAGCATATCAACGCATGCTTGAATGGGCTCAAATAGTCCAGCAATTAAGCCATAAAAGGTAAGAAATACAGATGCTGCATCATCTAAATGTGAATAATCCAACGTTGCTAAAGCTTTCTTTCCAAACTTGTATGCAATTTTCGCATCTTGAGACAGATCTCGACAAAGTATTGCACATAGTGTCACAATACATTTGGAAGTGTATCGACAGGACACTCTATTAACTACCGCGAACTGAACCCATCTACCAGCGTAGTAAGGCATAACATTTGGGTACGATGTGTACGTGATGGTAACAAGCTGGTCATATGCTTGCATGATAGCTAGGCGTCTCCAATCGTCCGTTTGTGCTCGTACGACAAGAAGAAGATCTGAATCTTCCAGCATTGTCTTTGCCTTGGTCACTTGAGAAGTCACATCATTCTTGGCCCCTTCCACATCAGGAACATCTTCGTCTAACATCTGAAGGACTTTGCGACATGACGCAAATGCTTGAGATAGATCATGACAAGCCGAGAACAAAAGTTTGGTCAAAAGGATGTATGAAGGAAATGTATGTTCAATCCCTCTTCCATTTTCGATAATTTCATTCAACGAGTCTTTTGCTTCCTGAATGTAACCACAAGTATAAGCAGCTCTTGCGAATTGATGCAAGAACTTGATACATTGATCATGATGGTTTGTCCAGGTATCTTCCGGCATCAGAGAAACGGTAGCTTTAATGCACAAATAGGCCGACGTGAAATCTAAGCTCGTCAAAGATTTCAGGCTTTCCTTGTAGTTCAGTTCAGCTATACAACTTCGAGTTTCTTTGCAAGTTAACAGTGATGGGATGCCGTGGTTGATTTGGGCTAGCACTGTCGACATTCCGTGTTCATCGTTCTTATCTGCAAAGATGGAGTACAATGCCATTCCCACATTGAAATGGTATTCGTCTTTGGAATCGATTAACAAATAGGCCGCTTCTCTGACTTTGTCGTGAACGAATCGATAATTTAAACCGTCACGTTCCATGAAGCCATTTTCGACTGCGTTGTCGATAGTGCACTGTAAATCAGTAAACATGGGAGTTCTTGATAGATCCCGCACACATGATTCGTGGATTTTGCTTCCAAAGCATGCGGCAACCTCGAGTGCTTTTTTGTCTTCATCATCGAGAAGGTCAATTTTGTCGGAAATCATTTGTAACACGTTGTCTGTGATGTCTTCTGCATGAATTCGATCAATATCCCAAAGCCAGCGTCTATCGCGCAGACTGTACATTACGATCCCGCGGTAAATAAGTGAATTAAGAAACTCAAATGTGAAGAATGGACTGCCTCTTGTTTTATGATAAACGGTGCTCGAGAGAGACTTGCATAAGCGTGGGATGACGCAGAGAGCATCGGACAACATATGGTTCAAATCATCCTCTGTCAGACCTTCAAGATGCAATTCAGTGCAACGCACTTCATACGCTGACAATGAATATATGAATTCATAGACAAAATGACCTGGCTTGACATCTTGGTCGCGATAACTGCCAACAAAGAAGACACAGTTTGATCCTTTCAGGTCCGAAAGAATGGCGTGTACGAGATCCAGAGATGCAGAGTCTGCCCATTGTAGGTCATCGAGGAACATCATTACAGGACGTGATCTGCTTGATATTATTCTCATCAATCGCATGATGGCGAAGACTAACATGTGAAAGTTTAAACCACTGGTAGCTGAGTGGTTTAAGGGTTGAACGGCAGTGTCTGATGAGTTCATTCGGATGATGTTGGGCAAAACCCTTGACAGTAGGGTAAGATTAGTACTGTCCTTGATGTTTTTGTATAGCTCTATGAGCTCATCACGCGAATGTTTCTCTACGATCAGACCGCAAAGATCATTAAATGCAGACAAAACAACAGAAAGGGGGCTCTGGGTTGATGTTTCATCGAACTTTTGAACAATCAAGTATCCTCCGGCGGCATCAACGGATTCGAAAACGCTCTGGACCACGCGAGTCTTCCCGCACCTAGTAAGAGTTCGAGACCAAGATACAAAGCACACAATGTTAGTGAAACATTTCGCAGATGATATCGACAGGATTTGCGATGATCAATGATGTTGTGTGTATTGACGCCGATAGCCTTCAATTTTTTCCCGCGTCACTCACCCAGAGAAGCCACTGACACAAACTGCTTCGCTGTGTCCAGTTAAAGCGACTCGACAGAACGCATCAGTTAGCAGCGCAGTCTCCTTGGCACGACCATATAATTTGTCTTTGCTCACGACGAGTCGTCGATCTCGCGAGGGCGTCTGGTACTTATCAAAAAGGAAACGCCCGGGATCTGCGAGTAAAATATGTAAGTCTTCTATGACTTGTTCCAGATGTTGGTAAGAATCATCAGAACGAAAGAGATCTGACCCACAGTCCAGCAGATTTTTTACCACCTGTGATAAGGCAGGAGGATACCCAGCTTCAAAAAGTGGATAAAAATTCGCGTGGACGGATTCATCAATGCTTTGCATTTTATTGTGATCAGATCCTGTTAATGAAATCTGAGAGAACGTATGAGTAGGAAACGCTTGCGAAAAATCAAGGAGCTGCATCTGTTGGTAATTGCTTGGGGTCTCCTTCGTTCCTTTTTGAAGTGAGTGGGCTCTCGTAATTGCTGAGTTCTCCGAGGGGGAGAAGAAATAGCTTTTCTTCGTTGACGGTTCGTAAACATAAGGATCACACGTGCCATCATAATTTTTCGCAAGTCCATACTCCTCAGCTGCACTCAGTTGGGGATCTTCTCCGGAGAAGAAATAATGAAGGAAACGACCGAGACGATAGCACATTATTCTTTCGTCACAATCGCGCACTTCCGAATCTGGCCTTGCGTGATGTGGGTGAGAATCAGTCGTGATACTTGTTATACTAGTCTCAACATTCCTACCGGTAAAATCATCGGCTGTCACATCAAAGAAAGAAAAGCTTGACGTCCAATTTGTACGAATTCGCGCAGCGATTTTAGGTGAGATGACATCAACTCCTTCCACCTCCCAACCGAGATCTGATGACTCGTCAGCGCACACTCTCACGACAAAGTTATCAATCGAGAACAGCCTTAGCATCTCATCGATCGAATACCGGCATTGCGAAACGTACTGGAGCACCTTGGCGACTGCGTAAGCAACAGTTACTTTTCTAATCAGTGAAGCTTTCCCATCCTTCGAAAGATCAAGTGGATCGTGATGAAACGATTTTCCCCCCTCTGCACCCTTCCATTGTCGCAGCGGAATTGTAAGAGCTGGATGAGCCTTGTTGGGACGCTTCTCTTCTCGGCCGTCTTTCCATGTTGTCTCGGCTGAGGGGTCGCCCATTGCAGTCGCCTGCAAGTCGTTGTTCAGCTGGGGATGCAGTAAATCAAAATCATCTTTGGTCATCTTAGACTTGGCTAGTGGTGTTGAATGGGACCAGATAACCTACTCGTAAGAAGCTTGAGTTTCAATGGGAATTGTTTGAAGTCCTGTGTGGCGTTCCTTTTTTAGCGACATTGTGTTGGCCTGGGTGACATCATAACCAAGCAGGAAGGGTACAGTATGGTATATATGCCAAATACAACATTGTCATGTTGCTTTAATTTTCTTTTACAAGTTCCGGGAGTACCATACATAAAGAGGGCGACTCCATATTGTACCATACCATACTCACCTGAAGGACGAAATTATGATTTTTGTCGAGAGCAAAAAATTACATCTACATAGCATCCAAAGAATGCTCCACAATATGATACTTGTCATATATTGTAGTGATGCTTGTGGACAATTAGGTCGTTGTGACGTCAAGTGACGAAGGTTCGACTCTGGTCGTGAACACGAACACACATGTAGAACCTGTTGAGACTTATACAGATCACAGATGTGCGTCATGCCGCGGATGAGGCTTCAATGTACACTAGTAGATTTATTATCAGATGTACTCCTACTATCATACCCTTCTAATTTATCCCAAGTGGAGTCACGTATTGAAGTTGATCAACTTGGATCAAATTAGATCAAAGAAGATCAAAATGAGGATAACCATTGGATCAGCATTATCGACATGGGATCAAAATTCGGACAAGACCCAGAGGAGCTGGAGTTCAGGAAGAGAGGGAATTTTTACATTTGTTGAAAGGAAGGAAGTAGAGATACCATTACCAAAAGTATGACCACCTACCATAACCAAGGATACTGTGGTAAATTTTGGCACATAATTTTTAGTTTTTAGTACAAATTCTACGCTCTACGTAAGAGTCATTACCAGCAGCCGTTGCAAGCCTTTTTGCAGCTTGCATGTCATATCAAACTTTATGGGTGGTAATAAAAGTTTAAAATAACAGTAGCCATTGCAGCATTTTTTGTAGCAGAGGTAGGACATTAGTAATCATGCATGATTAGAGATGAGAATATTAAGGGTAGGCTGTTTTTACTTGGAAATGTTGCATACAGAGTCATAATGCTTCTACTTCAGGTCTGTTTGCATTCAGGTTAAATCATTATTTTATATAGGTAAGTACTCCAAAGTTGCAGCATTGATTTTGATGAATTAACATTTCTCCATTGTTGTCTAAGTATTGAAATCACAGCATTGACATTGTTGTGTTTGAAATTGTAGTGGATTTTGATGTTGCAGCATTTGACGTCATGGCTTGTTGTAACACTGCTGCATTTGACATTGCATGCACATGACATTTCTTACAGGCGAAGTTGCTAGTAGGATGGGTATTTGTTTCGCTATTGTTGCATCATCTTTATTTGAGAAGCAATTTATTGTTGCAGTATTGTTTTCCAGGTAATGCTGTAGTTTAATAAAACTTTTTTATCAACTTCAAGTGGAGGAAGTTGGTAGTTGGCTGGTTTTTTACTTTGCTATTGTTTGTCTGTTTGTTCACACTGTTGTAATGGTTTGGGAACTATGTGTATTGGTTATGCCTGTTTGCATTCAACAATGATCATTGGGTTTTCACTTTGCTTTTGTTGTGTCATCTTTATTGTGTTTTTGTGTTTGTACTGTATTTGAGGGAATGCAGTTATTGGAAGAATTATCAGGAAGGGAGTGTTTGCACAGTTATCATGGCAGCTTTGAGATTCATGAGAGAGTCATGGTATTGAGGAGTTGTTGTTTTATGCTATGCAGTGTGTAATGTAGGATTCATGAAAGTTATTATTTGCCTTTTATCACCAGATGGTTTCGTGTCATTTTTAGGGTGACATTTGCAGTTTGCCTTGGTGATGATGAAGTCGAGTCATCAATAAGAAACTTATTTCTGTTTTTCATTATCTTTCTTAAAAATGTCAGGTAATCTTGCCTGCCAAGAACAGTTCTCATACTGATGAAGTTATGAATGGTGGGAAATTTTATGCAAGTTATTATTTAGATATTATTTCATGCTGTATGATTTAATTTTAATTGCTCAATTGTCCGCAGATGTTTGATTTTCATGGGCTGAGAGAAGAGTAAGAGCTGATTTTCATTTCATTCTTTCGTTGATGGGAATTTTGTTTCAGATCCTTTCTTTCATAAGGTTATTCTATCATTTAGACAGACTGTCTTACTTGAAAACTAATCATATACCATATAATCATCAAGTGAACAAACCAACAAATACATCAATTGAGACAAAATAATTATTCAATATAAAATTAATGTGTTTCAATCATCAAATTTTTTGGAATTCATGCTTCATTGTGAGCTTTGAAACACAAAATTGACAACAAAAAGTTTGCTCAGTTGAAAATATACATAAGTGTGTGATATCAGGAATTGAATTAAAAACACTCCTAAACATACATAATACTCAGCTCCTATTGCATTCTTTGCTAGTTTTCATGGGGGGTGATCTTCGTGTACATGTGAGCTGGGGAGTAGCAGGAAACCCATCTGGGAGCAACAGATCTACTGGAAATTAAAATAATGAGAATGTGATGGACAGAGGGGATCAAAAGCAGAAACTGCAAAAACAAGCATTGCAATTGTGTTGGTGATTGTGGGTGCCTTCATGCCTTTTAAAAGCAAAGTTGCTGCAATACAAGCATAAAAATAAAATATCAGTCCTGTAGTGTCACAGTGATGCCATCACAATGCTACTGTTGAATTACTGCCACACATAGCACTGCAATCACAATTCTGCTGTGCAATGCTGTAGTCAAAATGCTGCAAAACAATGCTCAAACCCTGCCAGATGCTGTCATCACAATGATGCAGTAACAATGCCACTATGATCATACTGATGCTGAACCAGTGCCCCTAGCAATGGAACCAATGAACAGAATTACGAACACTCCAAAGCTACTTTAAGACTAAACTCTGTTATCATAGCAGTTAAATTATAGCAGAAGTAAAATTCACAATGTGGTCAACAGGGTTGCAACTACTGAATCTCAAAACCACAGGTCCAAAGAGATTTGTATAAACTTCAACATAGAAAGTCTAGAACTTTTGCAGAGGTTGAAGGTATAATCTACAAAATCATGCTAAGATATTTTTGCAACATGCACAGCTGCATAAAATAATGACTGTGATAATATAGCATGTTCACACATCTGCCAACATGTTCGTAACATTTTTTGGGCATAAAGCAAAACTGTATTCATGTACTGGACAGCACACTGATTTGAAAGTATTTAAAAACAAAACTAATGGAGTAATTTATTACTATGGTTTATAGAATGTTTTAGATTATTTAAGATTGTATTGGTGGAACAGACTGCGACATGTTG
>JALLPC010001153.1:0-10251 GCA_036940045.1 Stephanocyclus meneghinianus | reverse complement strand
CACAACCCAGATCACGCTCACCTCTCAGAGACACTCATTCTCACATGATGGCACAACATCTCTTGTTGATTGTTGAGTCACGTTGCATTGTTGATTTATAGTCTCATAATTTAACAATGTAACTTTTACCATCACTCATGCTCTTCAACATGCATCGTTAAATTTAAATATAAATTTAAATTTAAATTTAAATTTTCCCCATCCTTTCTGCATCATGTCCACACCGGAAGACGTGAAGGACCTCTATGGTCAATTGACCACCTCCTTTCCCACCATCCTCGGCCAACCATCCGACGATGATGTCAAGTGTCTCTGCGAAATGCTCACCAACCTCCTCCAGTCCATTGACATCCCTGGAGGCACTGGCAGCCTTGCTGGCCTCATCGACAACCACGCCAACTACCAAGCCATCTACGGCCACCTTTTTGACTCTTTTCTCCTCCCCATGCCCGCATACAACTGATCCATTGCATCCGATGCCACCGATGCAGTTTGCGTGAAGGATGAGTGGGAATGGACGGCCACAGCTGACCGGCAATGCCTCATTCGAGCCACCAAATGCCTCGGCCGCATCTTCCTAACCACCGTGGTAGAAGACACCTGGCTTCTCACACTCAAGAGTCCCACCACCTTCTACAACAAGGTGTGATTGCAAGACATGCTTCAGCACCTTGCCACATCCACGGCAGGGCTAGAAGCGACTGACATTGTCTCCCTCCTTGTTGAGATGCAGTCGTGGTGGGAAGAAGATCCCCGTGTCCCCGAGTACATCAATCGACTCGAGGACGCCCAGAAGAAGGCTCTTTGCGCCACCCTGCCCATCACCAATGAATGGCTACTCGCCACAGCCTCCAAATCTCTCCTCTCCGCCGCAAGCTTCCCCATCCAACGACTGGTGTGGGATTCCAAACACCCATCCAACAAGATGTGGGTCGCCTGGAAACAATGGGCCCATGAATCTCAGCTCACTGTCGAGTAAGCATGGCAAGCATCTGGTGCCCATGGCAACACCTTCGGCTCAGCCTCCACAGCCATCGAATACCACTGCCCCACTCCTTCCTCCTCCTCCTTCACTGGTGGAGCCATCCATGCCAACACTCCCTCCTTCAAAGCACAATTCACCTCCGGAATGGATGCTCTTGCATTGGCCGCCACCAACAAAAAGGCTGTGCTTGACAATCTAGTTGCGAGCAACAAAATGCTCTCCAAACTCACCGCCAAGAGAATTGCCCACATCGAGCAACTTCTCTCCTCCCGCGGCACTATGCCGGGCCCCACATTTTCTCTTGGCAATGCCAAGCTAGTGGTGCAGCTCCTTGTTGCCATCAAGGGTAAGTGGGTCCCTGGCGGCTTCTGCTCCACTCATGGGTACGGCATCTCAGCCGACCACAACAGCACCTCCTGCAAGAACAAGAAACCGGGCCATGTCGACACGGCTACTCGCTCCTCCCCTGCAGGCCATGGCCACGACACACATATCAACAAGGGTTGGGATGCTTTTCTAACCTCCACCACCTCCAAGTGATGATGTGGGACCGCTTGTTCTGCAGTTGTTAAAAGTAAACCCTCCATTGATTTACAATGCAATTTTATTTTACCTACTCCTATACCTAGCTCCAGTCCCACCCCTTCTCCAAGTACACCCTCAGCAACCACCACTCCTCTGGCCAATGGTTGGTCTTTGATAACCAAAGGTCGTTGCACCAACCCATTCCCTTTGTTGCCCTCGCTGCACACCACAGCAATAGCTGACTCAGGTGCCAGTGACTTCTATCTCACACCAGCAGCCCCAGTCATCAATGTCAATACATTGGCTCCCAAGGTCACTGTGGGCAATGCATCAGGCACCAAATGCCACTCCTCAGTACAAGCCAATATCCAACTCAACCTTCCCAGCCGTAATGCCAAGATCATGCTCTCTTTCCAACACAATCTAATGAAAATAGCAAGCTCTGCAACAACAACTGCAAGGTTGTCTTTGACAAAACCACTGTCACTGTCTTTGCTCCAGATGGCACCACTCTTTTAAAAGGATGGTGAGAACAAGATGGTGCCAAACTTTGGCGGTTCTCTCTCATCCCCAATGAAGCCATCACCCCCACATGGGTGATGTAGGCACCAACAGCCCTCAACACTCATGACCTCCCCAGTGTCGACATGTTCATTATCTCCATGCTGCTGCCGGCTTCCCTGTCAAGTCCACCTGGCTTGCTGCAATCAAAGCTGGGAACTTTGCCAGCTGGCCCGGTCTCACTTATGCCAACGCATCAAAATTTTGCCCTTCCAGTGATGAAACCATCAAAGGATGCTTATCTCAAGTGCGGCTCCACCAAACCAGGAATCCTCCATCCTCCACCAAGCACTCCACTGGATCTTCCGTCCCCCCTTCTAAGGAAATGTACATTTGGTCAGAACCCATCAGCAAGCTCTTCACAGACAACATGGGTCATTTCCCTGTGTGATCTTGCAGCAGCAATCAGTACATCATGTTGGCTTATCACTGTGATTCCAATGCCATCTTAGTCGAACCTTTCCAGTCGTGCAATGACAGATGCCACATCCCAGCCTACTCTTGCCTTATGACCCATCTTCACGCATGCAGCCACACTGTGGATCACCAGGTGCTCAACAATGAAGCCAGCACGCATTACATTTGTGCCATCACCCAAGATTGGAAAGCTACCTACCAACTCATACCTCCAGACATTCACCGCCGCAACCTTGCCGAACGTGCCATCCTAACCTTCAAAGCCCACTTCCTCTCCATTCTGGCTGGTACCAGTAAATCCTTCCCCAACTACCTCTGGGATAAGCTCCTCCCACAAACCAAGCTTACACTCAATCTTCTCCAACAATCAGGCGTCAACCCCTCTCTGTCGGCTTGGGAATACTACAACAATGTGTCTATCATCTTCGACGCCACACAGCTTGGTCCTTGCGGGTGCCCTGTCATCATTCACAACAAACCCAACAAACAAACCTCTTGGGCATTCCACAGACAAGACGGCTTCAACATCGGTCCAGCCCTATCTCACACTGCTGCTTCCAAGTTGTCAATGCCGACACCAAGGCAATTGTCATCACCGATACTGTAGAGTTCCGTCGCAACTACCTCTCACCACCCACAGTCTCCTATGAAGACCAACTCCTCCATGCTATCAACTTTCTCTCAACTGCCTTCAACGAGGCCACCAATGACTCCATCAATGCCCAACTCATCACCATTGACAAGCTCCGTGAAATCTTTAGCAAGTGGAAGCTAGACTCGTCTCCTCTTTCTGCCGTACCACCTGCCCCACTAGCTCCACGGATGGAGCCCTCTCCTTCACCCTCTAAAACCCCCTGCCCTTTTTCCAAGGGTGGTGCCTCCCACAAACCTTGTACCAGCTCAAAGGGTGGTCCCTGCCACTGCTCCAAGGGTACATGAATCAATGTCGCCACCCCAGATCTGCAACCCTACCCTTCACCCCACCTTAAATCCCAACACCGTGTCACCCCAAACAATATCACAGCATATCCCTGACACCCCAGGCCTTGGTGAAGCCATCACTCTATGCACTTGTTCTTGTACTCTTGCAACAGCCCATGATGCCAAAGCCTGTACCAACCTCGTCATGCTCACCAATGTTGCACAGGCCACACGTTCCAACAAAACCACGTTCCAACAAAACCACCAATGCCTTCATTGCTGCCACTGTTCTGGACCATGAAACTGGTGAATCCCTAGAATATCAACAGCTCATCAAACACCCAAAATACCAAGAGCTCTGGAGCTTATCCTATGCCAAAGAACTCGGCCATCTCTGCCAGGGTTTCAGAAGCACAAATCCCGTGAAACAACCAGTCAATGGCACCGACACCTTCCATGTCATTGACTTCACTGACATACCATCTGATCATCTCAAAGAAGTCTGCTACAGCAATGTTGTCTGCAAAGTCCACCCGGAAAAGGTTGACCCAGATTGAACTCGCATAACCATAGCCGGCAACCGTGTTTGTTACCCTGGTGACGTTGGCACCAAAACGGCACCACTCAAATTGGTCAAACTCATGATCAACAGCATTCTCTCCAGACAAGGTGCCTGGTTCTGCACCGTTGACATCTCCAACTTCTATCTCTGCCCTCCCCTCAACAGGCCCGAGTACATCAAAATCAAGCTTTCCGATAATCCTCAAGAATTCATCAATGAATACAATCTCATGAAGCATGTACACAACAACTGGGTCTACGTCAAAATATGGAAAGGCATCTACAGCCTACCTCAATCAAGCATCCTGGCTCAAAAACTCCTTGCCAATTGTCTTGCCAAAAAGGGCTACTACCAATGCAAATGCACGCCTGGCCTATGGCACCACAAATGGCGGCCCATCATGTTCACTCTCATTGTTGACGACTTTGGCATCAAATACGTGGGCGAGCAACACACTATCCTTCTTCGCGACACCATCAGAGCACACTACAATGTCATGGTAAATTAATAGGGCGACCTCTACTCAGGCATCAACCTTGATTGGAATTACATCAAACACACCTGCCGTCTCACAATGCAAGGCTACATCAACAATGTCCTCACCAAGTACAATTACCTGCATCCGAGAAAACCAGTTCTATCACCATTCAAAGCCACACATATCACGTATGGCACAAAAGTACAGTACACCAATGACACAGATTCCACACCATCTCTCAATGATGCAGGCATCAAATGAGTCCAAGGCATTGGCAGCGCCCTCCTCTACTATGCCCATGCCGTGGACAACAAACTCCTTCATGATCTCAGCAAAATTGGCATCCAACAAGCCATGACCACCGAAGCCACCAACACACAAGTCAACCATCTTCTTGATTACTGCTCCACATATCCAAACAATGGCATCCTCTACAGTGCCAGCAACATGATCCTGGCAGCCCACTCCAATGCAGCCTACCTCAATGTAAGCAAAGCCCGCAGCAGAGCAGGAGCCCATATCATGCTCTCTGAAGACATCCCAGTCCCCACCTTCAATGGACCCATTCTCACCCTATCACTAATCATCAAGTTTGTTGCCTCCTCTGCTGCAGAAGCCAAACTTGCAGGTCTCTATGTCTGTGCCAAAAAAGGTCCCTCTATGCAACTCCCTTGTAGAATTGGGTTGGCCACAACCAAAATCACCTATCCAAACTGACAACACAACAGCACTGGGCATTGCCAACAAAACTATCATCACAAAAAGAATGAAATCCATGGACATGTGCCTATGGTGGCTACGCGGCCACAAATCCCAACACCAATTCCGCTACTTCTGGGGCCCCGGCCCCACCAACTATGCAGATTACCCAACCAAAGCTCATACGGACATCTACCACAAATCCATGAGGCCCACTCATGCTGGATAGAGCATGCTTTATCATCTTCAAACATCATCACGCTCCCTTCTACGGATCACCTGACCTGCAAGGGTGTGTTGATCTACAGTAACTCACACTGCATCTCCACATGTCCATCTCGGACACAACCCAGATCATGCTCATCTCTCAGAGCCACTCATTCTCACATGAGAGTACAACATCTCTTGTTGATTGTTAAGTCACGTCACATTGTTAATTTATAGCCTCATAATTTAACGATATAATTTTTACCATCACTCATGCTCTTCAACACATTAAACAAGCCACCTCCCTACACACGGAGTGCAGGCCAACACACCTCAAACTAGTAGACCTAGATTACATTAAAATAATGACCAATGCTGTCAAGAAATATGAGACAATACCCAAATGACAGGAGGTGATCTCTGACAGCATGTTCCACTACATAGCTTGCCTTGCCTGACATGCATCTCACAACTCTCTCATCAGATCCATTACCAACTGGATCATTCTTGGATGCTACACTGGATTCCACAAATCCGAGTGGTGCTCTGACCATCACTCTGTCTTCAAGACCCCTGACGGCCCCAATGAGGCAATTGCATGACACCACTGCCCATCATTTCCAAGGACTTCAGTTTTGTGACAGAATCTGGTCAATGCCTGATCAACACTCAATCCACACACAACGGCAACATTGTCTTCACCATGCTCTGCATATGCAAACAAAAGAACACAATGGGGAAAAACTTACCTACAGATGTCATGCAGACTCTGACTGGATGTGCCCCACACAAGCCAGCCTCAAAATCATTGCCAAGCCTGATGTCTTGACGTTCCGCCCGACTTACCATCTGCGGTATACCTGGATGCCCCTTTGGGTGAATTCTGCCAGATCACTGCCATTCAAGTTGCCAATTTCCTCCACCATGTGGCCCACAAAGTCTTCTTGATCCCAAGGGATCACCAGGACCTGCAGGCTTGGTCCTGTCACTCAATCTGAGTGATGACAGCAAACCTATTATATTGAGCATGATTCTCAGACACCTACATCAAGAACCAGCTGCATTGGTGAAATGTCACATTCCCCATGTATATACAGAACACATTATACACTGCCATCCAGCACACAGAAGCCATCATACTAGGCTGGAACCATCCACAGGAGATCTTGCCCGCCTGCTAGAACTGCAAGAGCTTGGTCCTTTGAGAGTATCTGCACACTCAGCCAGCTTGCAGCCCATGCCAAGGCAACACACATTAATAAATCAAACTAACATTAACATTCAGATCACAAAATATTTATTACTAAATAACATTAGGCTACTCATTATGCCATCCATATGCATCACAATAAACTAGCCCCCTCTCTCTGATCACCTTGCCCACTGGTGCAATGTGCCCCCAGATCCACCACTTGACACCGTGAGCTCATTATCATCCTCCCAATGAGGTGCCGGCATATTTCAGGACCCTCCAGCCTTGTCTCTGCAACCCACCCTTGACGGGGATGCAAGCACAACCTCGGCCAGGCAAGCCTTGCATAATCCTCTTCACCAGCAAGCTGTCATACTGACAACACTCCACCTCCAACATCTTGTTCTCATTCTCCCATGCCTGATAGTTCACATCTTGTATGAAGCCTAGGACCAAGGCATCACATGGTTATTCTGCCCACAGAATACACACATCTTTTCTTGGCACTTTCCCAGTACATACCCATAGCAATTGATGTGTTTACCCATTGCTGTGTATTCTAGTAATGGCAGAAGCTCCAAATCAATGATGTTTGCAACCTTGAGCAGTGTTTTGAGTTGGACACTGCAAAAATGTTAAATGTATTTTTCCATCATTTGTTTTATTGTTGGGTGAATATCATGTTGGCAGATTGTAACCTGTCTGTCCACTGCTCTGGAGGCAGTGATCCGGCATCATGAAGGCTGCTCCCCCACTTGAGGTTATCCCCAATGCACCACTGGTGCTGGTGGCAGAGCTGCCGACAGAGAGAAATGCACACCAATTTTGGTCATGGGACCCCTGTCACCTTTTGGTTGTGGAAAGGATCCCACAGTGGCTGTCTCCTTCCATTTAGAGGGGAAGCTTCCTATGTTAATATCCTGACAGGCTTGGATATCCGCTCCAATATTGTGCATGAGGAGTGAGGGCAGCCAGTGCACATGTAATATTTTGAGAACTGGTCTGCTGTTAGTGTTCTGAAGAAGTATTGCCTGCTGTCATTTATCATTGCTCATGTTATTTGTCAACACATAAGAGGAGTGAAATTGCTTGCATTTGCAAACACACTTTCTGAATCTAGCATCTGCAGTTGGAGTAAAGCAAGGTAATTCTCAAAATAATCACACTTGTAACCAAAGAGAACCCATAGGAGTACATAGAACATTCCCATGTCCAGTTTCAACTTATGATAGTTTTCTGCGGGTGGTCGGGGATCTCACTTTCCCAGTAGCAGTACCTCAGACAACATATGGTTTTGGGCATTGAGTTTTATCGCTTCTTCTTTGGAATGTATCTCTGCAGTCTAGTTTCCAGTTCAATGTTGACAGATAAGGGGGAATATTCCTTGTTTGCCAGGTTGAGATATGCTGTGGGCGTGCCTGGACAGAACTCCATTTTTACAATGTCATTGATTGTGGGTCTGTCAAAGTAGAGTCCCCTGTTCAACTGCACATCTTCTTTGCCTACCCCAACACTGCATTTGCTCAATCAATTGTGTCCTTTGTGCATTCCACATCATTTGTAGATTAAAAATAATCCCAGATTACAGGAAAGTTTGTGTTGTTTCTCAAACAGCTGAAACCTTTTAGTTTACATAACTGAAATTTGCTGTCAGTCTTCAAATCACCAGCAGGCTCCCAGACCATCATAGCTCCACCTTGCCCAACCCTCTGCCTCCTTTGGCACAAAAAATGGCCACCATCACTGTCATCACTGTCGCCTGGGCTAACTTGTTAACATTGATGGAGCCACTTCAGGACAATGTTTCTGCACTCGTCATGAAGTTCATGGGAGATGGAGCTACACCCTGTGCGATGTCAGATCTCATCTCCTCCATTCTTCCCAGAGTGATGTTTAACCGGTTATGTGCTCATTCATAGAGATGCTCAGTGGCTTCCATGACAACCAGCATTGCAAACAAGAGGAGACTTCTTGTTGCATTCACCCCTGTTCCTGGCTGTGTTACCATGCAACACCAATCAAGCATCATGTCATAATGCCGAGGGTCTATGCCCAAGCTGTGCAGGACCCTGGTTATATAGTCATGCAACTCACTTGAGCTTCAGCACAGAAAGCCACACAATCTGGTGGAAGAGCTAACATTCTTGGGCATACAGTCCACATTCGTGGAAGCTTGGGCCCTGGCAAACACAATCGCTCACTGTTCACTGTGTCCGCATAAAAAGTTTTCATTGCCTTGTCATCCTTTGAGATCTGTGGGTGGTCCCACACCCAGGACACCTTCTTTTCCAGTTCCACCATTTGCAGAGTTGCAAACTGCATATTGTCACCCAAGAAGCCAATTATCTTGCCCTTCCATGATGGGTCAGCTCCAGGAATGTTTGGGTACATGCCAACAGAGTGCACCGAATGGATGAATGAGGACTTCTTTTGCATCATGGCAAAGGCCAACAACTGCAGAAATGTGATGGCATATTCAGAAAACCTTTTCTGCTCTTCACTGTCCCCTCATTGACTTAATTGCCAGTCCAAGAATGCAATGAGCTCAGCAGAAGTGCTGATTCCCCCTCCCTGCTGACACGCTCACACCAGTAGTGATCGTGTCAGTTATGCTGGTGACATTGCTTCCAAGCCTCACAGATTGTTGGGCAGACCAGGAGTATCTCCTTGATCTCTTTGGGTGGTATCAGTGGGGGCTGGTACAGTATGAGGTGCTAGAAGGCACTACACTGTTTCCCCTCACACTTTGTTGCGGTGTGGAAGCTCATGCTGTGACCAAGGCAATACAATCAAGCAATGATTGTTGTGCTCCCCCCATCAATGGCCTCAGAGTCCAGGAAAAGCAATCCCCCCGGGTCATCCTCCTCATCCTTGTCAATCTCTGCATTGGTGGTCTCATCGAACTGCTCATCTAATGGAGCCGGCTTAGTTGGAAATGCTGGCAACATGTCAGCACATGTCACCATGATGCCACCATTGTCACCTAAAAATCAGCCAATATCAAATGCCACCAATGCTGTGACTGGATCTGGGGCTGGGTCACGTGTTGGCTGACATGTCAGGGCATGACTGCTCAGTCCTAACATAGGCCAAAAGATACTATGGGCCTGAAACAAGCAGTTGGACCCAAGAATTGAACCCGACACCTACTAAAAAGGTCATGCTGCGAAGTCGGGGGTTTGAACCCTGCACCTACAAAAAAGATTGCGCGACAAGGTCAGGGGATCAAACCTGGACCTACAAAAAGGATCATGCTATGAGCTCAGGGGATTGAACCCTGGACCTGCAAAAACATCTTGTGTAAGACGAACACAAAAGCATGAACAGAACTCATGAACGAGTTTCATGTGGAACATGTCTGGTGGACGATGGACAATGGACAGAACAATGGATAATGGACAGACCACAAAAAAACAGATGATGGACAGAACATTTGAGAGATGATGATTCAGTCAAGAAAGATATGTTCCCCACAGAACACATCTTTTTTGGTAACACATCATGTACCAATTTGTGTAGAATTCTACAAGTTTCCTCAGCCTGACCTAAGCCAAATTTTGCGTAGGTTCTGAAGGATAAAAACCAAACCAGCAGCACTACTAGATAGTAACAAGTAAAAAAATAACAAGGTGGAATGGTGCTGTGGGGCTGTGTGGGTTGTTGTCAAATTGGTTTTATGAGGTTAATTGACTACAAAAATGATT
>JALLPC010001152.1:0-10263 GCA_036940045.1 Stephanocyclus meneghinianus | reverse complement strand
AAATGGTCACTATATTTCTTTTGTTCATTGTACAATCCGCATTGATATGCAAGTAGGGATCCGTTGCGGTGACCGTTGGGTGACCTTCGGGTGACCGTTGTTCAGTTGGATGGTGGTTCACAGTGTTTTGAATTTATGAATGAAATTGGCACGAGTGTCTACATGCAGGGATATTATGGGTATTGTGTAAAAGTGTACCTAATGATTCATTCCTGTGTATTGTAGCAAAGCATCGAAATTGCGTCTTCAGTGTGCATCAATTTTATATAGAGAGCCTAATCGCATCATCAAGACAATAACGGTTCATACCACACCGGGTTGTAGTCAGGGCGGATGATCGACGATTTCAAGACGATTGAAACTGATCAGTGCATTCTGTTAACGACAGTGAGGATCGCGAATGGCCCCATAGTTGTTAAGACATGAAAACGTCGTCCTCGTCGGCCGCGTCGGCGTCGACGCTAACGTATGAATCAGACATTTCTTCGCGCCGCAGCCACTATCTTAACGGGTACAATACGAGCAACCACTCCAAGAAGGCCAAGCAAGAAGAAGCGCGTTTGTTCGACCTGGTGCTCAAGAAACTCGAGACTGTGCGAATGGTTAAGACCAGAGAACGTATTCATCATCATAGCAGCCACGACATCGGCTCGAGTCGGCTTAACAGTGACCACGATGCAGCTCGCCGCTCTGATGCGCACGTCCAGCAAAGAGACGATCTACGGCCCCTTCGACGAGCCGATCACAGCATGCGAGAGTATGTGAGTGAACACGACGAATCTGTCGTCACCGACACGGAGGATTCTTCCATTGACGACAGCGCCAGTGATTCCTCTCGAGGTCGATTTTCGAGTCGGGATTTTATGCCTATTCATAGAACTGCGCAATTCGGTGGCACCAACAACAGTCACCACGACACAACTGTTAAAAAAGCAAAACAAGCCACACGTCCCGATGACAACTCGTTCTCCGAAGAAAAGTTGCCAGATGCCATATTGAAGTTGGATAGAAGGCATGCCATTCCCAGGCCCAGGCATAAGAATGATATATTGGTGGAGATTGAGGTAAGACTTGAGATGTTGTTGACTGCACACAGTTTGCGAAGAGGCTTTTGTGAAGTGTGTATACTATATTGTTGTAATGCTGTTTTATACATGCGCAAGGTGTATAGACATTCCATGTTGTTCAACAGAGACGTTCATTATCACCAGCCTTAAATTACGTTATGGAACAAGTTTCGCCTTAATCCATGAATGTGTGAAAAATGATCTCGATGACGTAAAAGGAATGCTTCCTATGGAATGGATTCTCGTGGGTTTCGTTTCTGTTGTTTCAAATGCCTTTGAAAACGTCCATGGTAAAGCTGTTTTCAATAATGCCTCGTAGTTGTGAACTGCCAAAGGCGAATTCGTTGCGCAGTACTGTTTCGTCGCGTCGTTGATCATGATTTTCGATTGGACTGGAAGTATGACTGCTAACCTGTACAATGACTCATCATGTCTAAAACATTCCACTCACTTGAACGACTCCACACACTCCATTCTTATACTCAAACCCACAGGCATGCACCATTGAGAGAAGATCACTCGCAAACCGACCGGGCGTTCGATCCTGTATCCATCCGGCTCCCATTGAAACTATAGCTGTCGATTGCGTAGGACGTGTTGTGCAACTTACCACGCACGCACGGGCCATTCATGGAGTGGCATTAGAGGATAGAGTGGCGGCTCTTTATCCTTTTGACTATGCTGAGAAAACTGGAGATAAGCGGGGCAGAAGGTGTGGGGTTGGACAGAGAAAGGGTTTGGAACGGTATGCATTGGTGGATGCTGGGTAAGAAGGAACCTCTCTGAATGTGATATTAAATGCAGTACTTCGTCCTGGCTACCTCTTTGGATCCCCAACTCAATACTTTCTTTTCATTGCGACAGATTCGTCGTCACTGTGCCCAAGCATGTCGATGGAACTCTAGCCTCAACTCTGATCCGACTCTACATGACTGCTTTTCAGTCCATCCAGATGGGCGTACTCCACAACATTCCAACAACATCCCACGATCGATATGACCTATTACAACTTGAAGGACAATCCATCCTTATCCAAGATGGTCATACAGAATTAGGACTAGCGGTCATAGACATGGCAATTGTACTGGGAGCTCATCAGATCTTTGCCACCGGCCCTTCTGAGCATCATCCAAGATTACGAGGCGCAGGTGCGACGCCGCTAGGAAAGAAAACATTCGGCTGGGAATTGTTTCTAACTGAAAAGTTAAACTTAGTGTTGCTCCAGGAATTGCCAAGTATGGAAATATTTGAACAGTTCGTAAGGTTGTTGGATGATGACCAGGGCAGTATAGTCAAGATTAATCTTTGGCCGCAGAGGCAGGGTGGCGATGACGAAAATGAACTTACCAACAATAATGTTCTTGCGAACGAGAATGTTGGATGTGATGGAGGATTGCATCTTGGAGATTTGGCTGAAAAGGCTAGATGCGCATTCGAGGAAGCAAAATTTCACTTGCGATTGGCGTGCTGTTCTCAATTTTTGACATACGATGGTGTTTGGGCCAGCAGCAAGGAAGACCCGAATTTATGGAAGGAGGACCTGAGGTTTCTGTTTGCCTTATTAAGTGAGGGAAATTTAAGACCTCGAGTTTATGAGCGTATATGTCTAGAAGATGTGGCGGAGACGCAGGACAGGATTGAGTTGTACGGGAAGGATCATTCGATTGTGTGTTTGCCTTTCAAGACAGCGACAGAAACTNACTGCATTTGCTGAAGATCGAGATATGAATGAAAGTGCTGTGTCAATGTTGCATGAGAATTTTCCTGGAGGAAAGGGGAGGATTGTATTGAAAGGATATGAGCATTGCAATAACTCTACAGCGACGTGTTCCACTACACGACGCAGTGAGATTGCAGACAGTAGATTGGAACTTGCTATGATGAGTGACAGTGCTGAGCTTGACTTTGCAGTTGCCTCGGGTTATGTAAGAGGTCCAGTTGATACTCTTAGTGACTTTCACTATTTAAGTGATTCAAGGCATGGAACTAATAGACCAACAACAAACAATAGCATCCCAGTACCGCGCCAACATATGTCCGGCTTGAGATCGAGTCGGCGACAAGAATTTCGCTTTAACGATGATGATTGGAATACACTGATACCCAACTCAGAGATTCCCGCGTGCACACATCATATCTCTTCACAAACTGTTCCAGGAGATAAGACTAACATTGGTCAACAAGATGCATCGAATGAGATTTGCCAACGTTTTCAAAACTCATCGCCAAAGACTATTCGAATTGACGAAAAGAAGTCAAGACACGGACGAATCATACAACGTCAAAAGGTTGCAAAAGAACGGAGATTCAAGACCCAGCAGCATCAAAATCACAATTACGCTTGTCGCCATGAGGAAACAGAACTGTCTCAGCCATTTCAGATGCCAAAAGATCCGTCGAAAGATGCGCCGAATGCGAAATTCCAGTGGAAAAAAGCAAGGCGCGATGCGCGGGCGAAGAGCCGAGCAAGCGAAAGGTTGAAATCGCATCAAACTGTCCAATGCAAGACTCCTGCCGGTATAAACAGTGGCAACTATACCGTAGATGTAAGTGAAACATCGACGTGTTATGAAAACGCTGAGTCAGAAACTGTGGAAGAAACAGCTTGCAAATCAACTGATAACTTGCAAGGCTTGAAAAAAAATAGTGTGCATGAGTCAGAGATTGCTTGCCTCAAAAGCTTCAGTTCACCAGATACTCACTCAAACTTTGCAGAGTTAGACTCTTCTCATATTGTTAAGAGCATTAAGAGGATGACAGAGGCTGGGACTCGAAACGAAAAGTTGACGCAATCAGTGTATGATGAGCAAGAAAATGAAGAGGCAGCATCTTTCCATTTGCTGATGAGAAAATGGAAAAGTATCGAAGATAGCAAGAGATGACAGGAATTATTTAAGTTTAATGATATACGCCTGTTGGTGCTGTGTGTCCAATTTTTCGTTTGATCGGTAACAAGTCTACTATGCCTAGCACCGCACTCTACTACAAATACAAATAAAGGTACCATTTTTTTATTAAATCCCTGCAAAGGGAATACATTTCGATGTAGTATCTTCTGTCTTGCTTTTTGAAATTTGACCTTAGATCACAAGGACAGCAATCACTTTCAGAAAACCTCTACATACAGTAACAGTTCGGCTCACTAAAAATAGCTCCTCTTCCTATGGTGGGATCGGCTGCCAAGCAGCTCTTGATGGCTGAAAGTGATACACAACTGATTGGGCTGATGGTATCCCTCATCCTGACACCTTTCTTCTTTTGGATGCCAAGAGAGATGCAAGCAATAGAACTGGGCCATTGAAATAATATCTGTCATAATTTTGAGACGATATGAATGTTGGCATTGAATGAATAGCAACAAATGATACAAGAAATATCACTCACATAAAAGCTCGCCAATGTCGTTGATGAAATGTTACTTCATTTACAGCGGTGGTGGCAGTGGTGGTGTGATGATTGTTGTTGCGTTGGACCACAGTGGTCTTCCTTGATAGATGAGGGCCGGTTTTCCAGGCAGCTGCTCATGTGTCTCCATGTAGCACATCGCCCTATCTGTAGCCAGCATGGACAACACCAGGCCTCACAGGATACCTTACGTGACTAGTAAAGGATCCCCAAACATCACCAAGACTATTCTCATGCAGCTGAAAGATGCCAATGTCTGTACCCAGTTGGTGGGAAATATGTGCAACATATACGCTCCCCTACACTGTCAAATGATTACAGATCCTCACATTTTCCGATAATTCAATTGCATTGTCAAAATTCTGCAATTGAACACCTGCCTCCTACCAGCAAGCCTTCTGAAAAGTACCACCTACTGTCCCTTTGCCGCCAGCCAAGATGAGCTCAATCCAATCATCATAGCACATGAGAGGGCACACACTAGCCTAGTAGTTGCCCTAAGCCCATTATTTTAGGGATTAAGATACACTTCACTTCATCAAATCCATGTTACTCCTATACCTAGAACAGAGCTTATTCATACTCTCACATCTAGCAGACAACCACATGAAGCCTAGGACCAAGGCACCCGATTGTTTTTCTGACTGCAGATTACAGTCAAAAATTGTGGCTGTTAACTCAAAGTGGGCAATATTGGAAAAAATTGTGGCTGTTGACTCAAAGTGGGCAATATTGTCATCCATATACTTGGCAAAGTCAGGGAGGACATACTAAAATAGCTTACAGAGTCCTCAAGTTGTACCAGGATGGTATACCTGTAGACATCATCCACAGGATCAGTGAGCATGATGGGCCGGGTTGAGGTAGTGAAAAAACAAAATGTAAAATGAAAATACCCTGCTGTCATGCCATGACAAAATTATAAATGAAAAAGATAACATAAAACCAAAATCAATATCATTTCATCACAATGAAATGCTGCAGCACAACACTGCCACACAATGCAGCTGCCCCATGGGGTCATAAAATACTATTGTCAAAATGTTGCCCTACAAAAGACAATGACATAAAAATGCTCATACCACAATGTTGCTCCACTATGCTGCACAACTTTGCCATGACATAACTTTGCCACAAAACACACTAAACTGTGATAAACAACCAACAAATGTTGAGAAATAATTAATAAATTAATAAGTAAAACCACAAATCAAAATCAATAATGAAAGAAACACTCCTAGCACAATGCTGCAATCACTATGTCATATCAACATTATTGCAGCAAAATGCTGTCACAAACGCTGCTGTACAACAATGCTGCACAACACTGCCACACATCACTTCCATGCAATGCTGCAGCAAAATGCTGATGCACAATGCTGTGCAATGCTGCTACACAATCCGTCCTCGCAATGCTTACTCACAATGCTGCTGCACTAACATGTAAACAGCCACAAACTAGACAGCTTTAACTGCATATTATTAGCCTCACAAGAAATTTGACAACTCCTACATTTCTAGGCAGTTTTAACTTCAAGTTATCAGCCCCATAACCAATTCAAAT
Source organism: Stephanocyclus meneghinianus (assembly GCA_036940045.1). Taxonomy (NCBI): domain Eukaryota; phylum Bacillariophyta; class Thalassiosirophyceae; order Thalassiosirales; family Thalassiosiraceae; genus Stephanocyclus; species Stephanocyclus meneghinianus. The sequence continues at coordinate 4,227 of JALLPC010001152.1, read as the reverse complement.
ACTTCTACTCTCTAATGCATGAAAGGTAACTAGGAATTATTTTTTCCTACAATCTTTCAAATCGATATTTTATTTTGATTTCAAATCAATCATAAACTGCAAATACATTTTTCTGAGCACCATAAAAGTAGTAATGTAATTTTTGAACAGAGTGGATATTGTACCATCCACAACCACTAATTAGTCATCATTTTGACAAGTTTTTTTGAAAGTATTCCAATGACTTCCAGATTACATGGAATTTGCTGTAGTATCTCTAAGTAGTGTACAACAGAGTTACAATGTAAAAATCCCATACTAAACATAAACTTAGAACTAAGCTACACTTTGACAATCAGCGACACCACAAAAAATGCCACCAGCCACCACTAATAAGTGGTGTGCTAACTTGTGTTGTTAATTTTGACCATATGGTTTCCAAAGTGAATCCCTCATATGGCAGTCTGTTTAGCATGTAGAAAATAAGTGAAAACCACTGAATTGCACTTAAATCAATGTTCCTTCAAATGCTTTGTTGTGACCCTAGGTCAGTCACTAGTCACTGAATCCCACTTCCCAGTGAACTGTGGCCTCTTCACAAGCTTGTGTTCCACTGTACTGTGTCACCTGCACTTCCAAGAGGGGGTAATAGGAGAGTGACACACACAATCAGAGTCCATGATTTAGTTTGTGGACACTTTCTCTGCCAATTTACTCTGAAAAATCAGTCCTGCCTTAGCAGGTTTGCTCCTACCTCTAGCCCTTGCTTGACCTCTGCAATTGAACAAATGAATGTAAATTGCCAATGTGACCACCATTTTGTTGCCCACACCTCCTCCAAACCTATAGAATCATGCCTTTGATTGTTGAGATCATCCACCCAGTGCTTTGCATGATTGTGGTGAGACATTGGCTTGCAATACTTTGATAAAAATACCCTGCAATGGAGGAAGAACATTGGTGAGGTAGATAAGTAGGTACTGAGTAGATGTCAGTACTGCTGACATGCTTCCAGGTATTTTCAGAGCAGGCATCAGAGTTCAGGTTTATGTGCAGGTATAAAGTTCCTATGTTGCATCACATAGGTTGTGCACAATTGATTATGAGATGCAAAGACATATAGTTCACCATAATTCTAAAAATACTGCCAGCGCAACCAAAGTTGCATGGCGGGGCCACTGGCAATTACTAATTTTTATTAGCTAGTTATCTCTTTCACCATGTCCACTCTCTGCCGCCTTGGTTTAGCACCCCCTGAAATTAATCAGTTTATCAGACCCAACAGTCCCTTTGATGTTGCCTCTGCCACCCAAAGGCTGGCGTCAAGTGGGAAGCAGTTTGCCACAGCCCCAGAGTATGCCAAAGCCATCTCCAGGGGAAAGGCAGGCAAGCTCGTGGACACTTTGATGGCTGCCCTCAGCAATGCCACCGCGATGATCACAGAGAACACCTGTGGCATTGCAGACCTGTACATAAGTGATGTATGCACTCACAAAGTCCCACCCTCAATGGCTGAAGCTGGAGGTGATGAGGCTGCTGGTTCACCAGCAATGAGCATAGCACAGGCTTGCTCCAAAAAGGGTATCTCTCCTCCTCGTAGGATGAAACATCTAATGACATGACCCCATTGGGTGAGGGTGTAGGAAAAAACTATGGGCAATCAACTCCTGGCCAAGTTGGGCACCATCTTTACGGAGTCTGCCAGGAAGATACGATGATACATAATCAGCCGCTTGACCTGAAAGGTCAAGGAATGGTCCTTGAAGATGACCGTGTTTGTAATGACATGAGTTGTCTTGTTGATATGCTAGGACCAACCGGTGCCAGCCTGTCATGGCAGCCAACCCATGGTGGCAGGCCACAGGTTGCATGCACTGGCAATCCCTGGGAAGATGATGAGCCGAATGAGGATGTGGGTGTAAATGATCCTCCCCTGGAAAACCCACTGCCCACAGGCAGAGGTGGTGCAGGGGTGCCACCTGGAGGAGGGGGTGAGGGTGGTCAAGGGTCCAGTGATGACAAAGAGATGAGGAACGATGATCATGAAGATGATGATGATGAAGAGGACTCCAAAGAGTCCGGGGAGCAAGACCCTGTGAATGGTCAGATTGGGAAGGAGTATACCCCGGAGACCAAGAAGGGTAAGGAAATGGCAAGAATTTTTGTAAGCTTCTGCCATCTCTTCAAATCCAGTGCCAACACCATAGTGGTCTACTTTAGTGTGTCCACGATGGACAACTTGGCTGATTTCTGCAAGGAACACTAGAAGGATATGTTTGTCCAATGGCAGAAATGCCACACATGCCCCATTGGTTCAGAGCGAGCACTCATATTGTCCCCCCACACAACAAGATAGGATCCGGCAGCATGGGCCTGCCATTATCACTGTTGGATCTTCTGTCCCCCTGGTGCTTTCTTTCAGCCAGACAACCCCAAGCCGCTCCCCATGGTATACTTTCTGAAAAAGGAACTTTGATCCGATGTGTGCTCAGATGGAATGCAAGGAACACCTCAAGATCTCACTCAAGAGCGTATCTGAGCTGACAGATATACCAACGCATAAGTCGACCATGAGTATGTCAAAGCATATTTGCAATTTTGAGTCTTACCTGTCCACACATTATGGGGTAGAGTGTTTTGCCCTGGACTATATCATGTGACCAAAGCTTGCACACCTCCCCTGGCACACAATGAGCCTACAAAACCAGAGAGGGAATGTGTTTAATGCCTTTCCTGGTTTCTTTCAGTTCAAAGAGATGGACGTCAATAGTCATTGTTTTGTGCAAATTTTCTCTGACAGAGACAACTACCAAGTATGGACCAAGAATCTGACCCTGCTAGCCCAGCGGGAGACTGGTAATAAGTCCAGGACATGGACTGATACATTTTGTCATGATGATGAAATTGTTTTTCAACTTGCCCATGTGCCCTTCAAGGATTCCCCCGGAGAGTGCTATTTTGTCCCCAAGAAGGATTCGAAGCACCATAGTGGTTGCCAAGCACTTATTGATTTCACAGGGCAATTTTTAGGTATCAACACCACATGACAAGAATGTGACCTGGCCCGCAAGACAATCCAGAAGATGCAGTATAAAGGGGATTCCCAAACCTGGAACTGGGACAAGCACTGTGAGAGATTTCACCATCAAATCCAAGTGATTGACAAGTGGGTGGCAGCTGGTCTGGCTACCCGCATGTCCAAGGAGGACAAGGTTAGTGCTTTCCTTGCAACAATCCCCAAGGACTGCAAGAACAGTGAGCTTGGTATCGCTCAGGGTATTATAGAGGGTGACAGATCACGGTTTCCTACCCTGATTGGCACTGTCATCCCTCACCTGTCTTTGTCCTTTGAGTCACAAGAGTGGGGTGCGTCTGATGCCAAACACGCTATCACCAATGCCCGCTCTGACCCTGGACAGCATTCCAGCAAGTGCCAGAGAACTGCCTGAAGTCCCTGTACTACAATGAGGAAGTTATGCCTCAAAAGCGGCAAAGTAGTGGGGACCATAGAGAGCCTCTGTTAAGACAAGAGTATTTGGATGGCCATGACAAAAGAGCGGCAAGACAAGGCCGTAGCACTCTGCCAAGCTACAAGCTCACAGCAGGCGGCTAAAGCAGCTACAACCTCAGGATCTAATGTCCTCATATCTGAAGTTTTGGATTAGATAGACAGGTTAGTATGCGCTGTGAAATCCCTCAATACAAAGAGTGCAGAACACAGCTGGCCAAATTACCATCCGTCAAATTCTCACCAAAGTGATGAATGCTCCTGGTTGGGGAGTTCAAGTCAGTCGTGTGGCTCCAATCAGTCTGGAGTGCACAGCGGCTGCCGTAAATGTTGATGGTCTGGGCAGGTGGGATCAGGGCTTGACAGCCTTGAAGGGATGCAACCTGGGGGGATTAGTGTTGAGAGAGATGCTAGTCAGTTAGACCCTGGTTGGGGTCACACTGCAGTGTGTGTAGCGTTAGAACTTTTTTGTTTGCCTCATTCGGCAGTACCTGTAGTTGTTGTAATGTTTTAAAGGTTGAGTTAGATTCTATGCTGACACATGTGTAGAAGACTGACATGCCCTCATAATCCATGAGCACCCAAAAGTAGTTATGGTCAATGGTTTCGACCCATCGCAGCCAGCTCAAAAGGCAACAGTCATCAATGCAGCTATCAAGTACACCTGGCACCACACAGTGGACCTCATGATCTTGCTGATCAACCAGGCTATACTTGTACCTGAGGTTGATCATTGCCTA
>JALLPC010001151.1:0-10262 GCA_036940045.1 Stephanocyclus meneghinianus | reverse complement strand
CGATTCGCACGGTGAAGACAGCATGATTGATCCGCCATCGCCCTTCGCTGCATCGTCTGTCTTGGAGGTGTCTGGCGAGAGTGACGTGGGCATGGCTCCCTTCAATTCGAGACATGATGAGATCACCACGGATTCTTTTGCAAACAACGAGCAGCAATGGGATGACCATTCTTCCTTCTTTACGGCAAAACAACAAGTGAGATTTTGGATGGCATCTGCCATTATGGCAGTAGTACTTCATAAATTATTTCTATCCAGAAAAAAGGATTTGGTGGGCGGCAACGTGGTGGGAAGTGCTACCCCTTTCACTGCTGTTGATGACGGAAAAGAGCCAAGCAAATCAAACTCGTTGACCTCAAAGGTGGTAGAAACAAAGGAGGATAGATTGGATACATACAACAAGAACTTGGACGACAATACAATGCCGAGCGATACGTCACAGCATAGTCAGCGTGATTCGAACGAAAGCGATGGAAAAAAATCGAAATCATCGTCTCGAGGCAAACAGCCGAAGAAATTGATCCACAAGGATGCGGCATCTATTCGAAGTTATGATAAGCTCGTCACAACACGCACCATCAAAGAAGACGAAAACCTGACGTTGTCTACACCACCAGTGGATACGAAACAAGTTGAGATGGATGAAACATCTCCCGATGTCACCACCAATGTAACCACCAAGCACGACACTCAACAATGCAATCGACATATAATTGATGTACCGATCATTTCTTTTCCACTCTCCGGCTCGCTCGTTGACAACGAAGAAGCATGCCCCTCCCATCAAACAATCCATCTACACACGAAACCCCATCATCCCGGACTGAAGGGGTATCATTACTGGCAATCTACCATTACCTCCCTCTATCGAATCTATTCCATTCCGCTGTATTCCTACCCCAACAACAGCAACAACGAAAGAGGCTCATCCGACAACTCTTTTCTCAAGGCAATCTTGCCCATGCACCCCTCCTCGGAACGAGGACAAGTCCCCGTCGATATCCAAGTGACCAATCGTACCGATCATGACGTGATTCATGTCTTTTGGATGGATTACAATGGGAAGGAGGTATACAAGGGAAGCATGAGACGGGGAGAGACGTGGAATCAGACCACGTACATCGGTCATCCTTGGATTTTTCGCGTGGATATTGGCGGTGGCGTGGATGATGGCATTGGCGGTGTGTGGAACGATGGAGACGAAGAATCTGTTATACTCAAATACGTTCCATTTCGGGTCATCCCTTATATTCTCAATGCCGAGACGGTATACCATCCATCGAACAGGAATTTCCATGGTCCTGTGGTGGGAATACAGCGATTCACATTGAGAAGTGTACCGGAGGGGTATGGAGTGCTGATGGACGGTCAAAGGTGGAAGCCGGCGTGTGTTGTAGAGGATGCGATATTGCCGGAACCTCCTTTGAGTTTGGTGAGGAGTGGGAGGAGAGCAAAGGATCCGTTTGCGCCAGAATGCTATGGTGAGAAGCACAAGTATGATTGATGGGTCTAGATTGCTTTTTATTTAGCGATTCAGATTTACAGAAAGTCGGTAAGTTGCCAGTCTCAATCCTCTCGTTTCGGTCCATTTCTTCTCCACAACACAGACGACTGGGGCCACTTCCACAGCAACGATCCCACCCAAACCGAAGCATACGACACTGCAATTCGTGAAATCTACACCGCAATTTACTGGTCCTGTCAACAAATACAACGAGAAGAAGCCTCCTCTCCCGGATGTGGCATCGCCGCTGTAAAGCGATTGCGCCAATATCTCTCCAACGTATCCACACATCCACACGAACCCAAGTATCGAAAATTGCGAATCGCCAATCCCATATTTCTGCAAAATGTGTATAATACCGGTGCAAGGGGGGTGTTGCTCGCGTTGGGGTTTGAGGAACATTGCGGTTATTTGGAGTGTGGGGCGTCCGAGGGACAGATGATGACGCAGGATAGGATACAGATGGTTTCGGATGCAGTGGCCATGTTGTTTATGGCGTTGGATAGGATAGAGAGGCAAACGGAGAGCGAGATGAGCGTTGGGGGCGGTGTCCAGCCGATGGGTGCGGATGGGTTTGGAAGGGCAGGTTTTGGGTATGCAGGAAGTATGAATCGCTTCCTTTGAATATACAAAGCTCAAGTCACAGCTTATAATATTGTCATTGAGAAGGCATGTTTCAAGCTGGGTGTAACTTAATCATGGAGAATTTTTGAATTGTTTTCTTGGAAAAGTGTAAGCCTATCATGATGAAACGCGGCCAATTACGTTACCATAGCCGTTACTTTTCAGGGAATCATCTCTGACCTTTTGGTTACAAGAAAGTTTGAGATAAATCAGATAGGAATTCAGTATGAAACGCTACATGACATAACGCTCTTGTTACGTCCTCTTGTTACGGTACTGCTTGAACCTCCTTGAACACACCAAAAAAAAAGAATCGTGAAGAGAATTTTGGTGCATGATATAAACTACCTAAATTCTTGCACATGTGTGCGTTGTAAATAATTATTGGTCTTTCGCCAACAAGTAACCCGAGCTCGCAACTGGGCGTGCGCAGTGTTACGCAAGATGTTGTGTTGCTCGTCCAAATCGGGAACCGAAATGGGTTACAAATATTATGTCTTGTTGCGCAATCGCATCCAAAGCAAGACAGAACGATTCGATAGTTTAAATGCGAACAGTTTTCATTTTCCGCATCATTCCCAGAATCTCATTTTTCTCCAACATTTCAATTCGAGTCGAACTAGTAGTTCGTAACAACCATGAGTATTGTTGCAAATCTGAAGGCACCGAACAAATCGGTGTCATGGAATAAATGCTTGATTGTTAAAGCAACGCCCTCACACGGAACAACTCAATCAAGCTTACTGATGGGCAATCAAATGAGACGAAAGCAAATGAAGAACAAAACGTTGTGGAAACGTCAACCGCGGCGGCTTCCCCTCATGAAATACAGAAAGGAACGATTTGCGGAAGCTAATGCTGTTAACAAGAGCACCGCTGATCGTGCTACGAAGGATACAGAGCGTAAACCGAGGATGCTTCCTTTAGCGAAATATCGATCGAATGAAGAGAATAGCACAACAGATGCTTCAACTGACGAAGCAGAGGATAAGGAATTGCATAATAGAACAGCGACATGTTGACGTTGATCTTTTTCAATTGGATCGGAATGTAACATCAATCTGAACATAGAGCACGACGGGTTGTCCTCGAGGTGCGGCACGATAATAAACTGAAAGCAATGTGATCGACAAAGTCATGGTAAAACAAAGTTTAAATAATTAGTGATTCTTTTTAATCTTCCTTCGCTTCGATTTACGTTTCGACGGAGCGGCCTTCACCACAAAAGGCTGTACGATCGCTTCAGTTTTGATGGCATCTTGCAATCCTCGCCCAGAGAGAAATTTTCCGAAATGCTGGGTTCGCATTGGAGTTTGTAGCAATTGCAGAAGTTCGGCTTTAGCTCGCTTTGACTCGATGAAGCGTTGCCGATCGCGTTGATCTCCATCCAGCAGACCATTCTCAAACATATCTTCATCTACTTCCAAGCCAGCTTGGTGTGCTGTGTCTTGAAGCCATTTGTTTTTCTTGCTTGCTTGTGATTCCACGTCATTGCATGTCACAATTTTCGTTGCCAGCGAAACGCGAGCCTGAGCCTCTGACAAGAGTCGTCCATCGATGTGAACTGTCTCGAGGCTTCTCTCTCCAGCGCCTTTGACTGCCTCGCAAATCTTTCGATGCTCTTTTTCTTCTGCGGGGGCCACCAGAGAAATGCTAACACCCACCGCTTTGTCGCCGACACCACGCTGCGCAGAAAATGGGGAAAGGCTATGTGTTCAGCATGAAAAACAATCGAAAAGGACATATCAAGACACAGCAGTTCCACACNCCGCTTTGTCGCCCACACCACGCTGTGCAGAAAATAGGGGAAAGGCGATGTGCTCAGCATGAAATACAATCGAAAAGGACATGACAAGACACAACAGTTCCACACCAAAACATTGTTTGCAGCGACTCAGACAGCCAAGGGAAAAAGTATCTACAGATCCAGGCTACTACCCCCGAATTGTCAGAGACTCTAGTCCAAAATAAATCGTCATGGCCGCAGAAACAAACATCAAATAAAAAATGTGACATCAGACACAGCCAAGGGTTGTTCCACAGATCCGGCAACTGAGCCGGATGTACGTCGGAGACTCTAGTCCATGTATTTCGTCATTTGTCAACATAAGCCCATTCTCTCACAGACACGATCTCACAAATTGAAAACAGTCGGCTCGGACAGCCAAGGGAAATTTTCCACAGATCTGGCTACTACCCCAGATGTATGTCGGAGACTCTAGTCCAAGTAAATCGTCATCGCCGATATTTGATATGCAACCGTGGGCCCACAATCAACTAACACAGGAACACGTTCATTCATGTCAAGCAGCAACTTTATCATCAAATCGAGTGCCCTTACCGCTGTTCGACCCGAACGATGAATGAAGGTATCAATTGTCCTTGCTACATCGTAATGTACGACAGTGGAGACAGAGGGTATATCGAGCCCTCTCGCCGCAACATCACTGGCAACAACAATGGATCTAGATTTGGGTGTGCGAAGAGATTCCAGTGCACCGAGGCGTGATTTCTGTTGAAAGTATGTCAAAGGCAGGATCAAACAAGATTAGACGCGCTAGATGCAAATTGATAGCAAACAAATGGCGGGTGTTGACTCGGAGATTGTTCACTAAACCCACAGGCAGCCCATATAGACATTTGGTCTCATGAAATCTGCATGGCTCGGTCCGTAAACCGGTTGCCTCATCGGGATATCATGTTCTTCGTCAGCGTCAAACGCAAACATGAGATTCAATTTCTCCTCAACTGTTTATAGTTACGCACCTGCGCCATTTGAGCATGAAGCATTTTCACCGGCAGGCCCAACGTTTTTAAAGTTTCGCCAACTCTCCGTACGGCGGCGATGGAATTGCAAAATACCAGACATGGACCGGAGGAACCCTGTCGAGTGGTAACAAGGTAGGCGTACAAATGACCATCCTTGTGTCGTTGGGCACAGCGTATTTCGCCCAATGTTAAACCAGGAGGGAGACGGGCCGTCATCGGAGATGCGTTGGTATCCTTTTTCGACGACTTATTACCTTCTTCCGAGTCGGCCCCTGTCTTCGATTTTTTCGCTAGCTGATTCTTGCCTTCTGGCACCACATTCGACAAATCAACAATCTTCAGTTCACCCCGTGCACCTGCAATTTCTAAGATTTCGGCGATGGCTCCATCCACTGTGGTGGGTTGCCCTTTCTTGCCCTTCCCCTTCCTGGATTTTCCCGTGTTGGTACCCTTTTTGATCGAGTGATGCGCCGAGGGGGGAAGTGTCAAGGTGGCAGAATACACGAACGTTTGCCTGTGAACTCTTTCCGCCGTTTCATCTTCGTCATGTTCGTCGTCCTCGTCGACATCCTCCCCGTTCGACAACAATTGCTCCTCTCGTTCCGAGTACTCCCGATCGTCCATCTCCATAGGTTCCGGCGGTGCTTCGGTGCCAATTTTCTGTCGCTCAATGGCAGCCAGAATATCATCGTTGAGCATGACTACTTTAGCCTCTCCCTTGACGCCCTTTAAACTTCGCAATCTCTCGTCTTCGCCGTCGTCGTCGTCGTCCTCGCTCTCGTCGTCTCGGGCATGATCGTCGTTGGACGGCGGAGGGTTCGCTCGATGGATCGCATCGAATATTTGTCGAAGTTGCGGGAAGCAGCCCTGCTTGATCATGCGGTCGGCTTCGTCTATGACTAGGAACCTCAGTTGAGCGAGGTCATTGAGATGAGAGTATTCCTGGCTTGACATCTGGAAGAGATGATGCGACGGTAGGGGGTGAATGTACAACAGCAGAGAAAGAAATGATGAGATGCCAGCGGGGAAACATCGCTCCATCCTCCGCGAAACCAGCACTGGGTGTAAACACAACATCTACAGACGAGAAATCTCAGACTGACGTGCAAATTGATGTAATTCGATATCATCAAAATAATATTTCAACCAGTACGAATATAATGTGAATCAATTGAATCATCATTGATTTCTCGGACGTTTCTCCCTCATTCCCCGAGCGAGCGAACAAGCAAACAAACAATCCAACGACCCAAACACAAACCGCGCCCACTCACCAATTCCCACAGCCGGCCGGGAGTGCAAACCAAAACCCTCGGTCTCTTCTTCTCCAATATCCTGCGTTGTTTCGCTTCGGCGAATCCTCCGACGATGGTCCCCACGGCGATGCGATTCGAGGAAAGTCGAGCGAATTCGTCGGCGACTTGCAAGGCGAGCTGTGCGAAAGGAAACGCGACGCGTGTCGGCAGTCCATAAATGAGTGCAACGGGAAGAAACAAACTCCTTTCCTATATATTATTGTCGAGGGAGAAACGAGAGGACTCACCTCGCGAGTGGGCACCAACACCAGCGCGCCGAGCGCTCTCGATCGTTTCGACTCTTCCTCGGCCTCGACATTGTCGTCGTCGCCTTCTCCCTCTCCACTCTCATTCTCTCCGCCATGGATCCCCTCATCGCCGTCCTCCCCTTCCTTCTCCTCCTCTTCCAAGAACCGATTCAAAATGGGAAGCGCGTAACTCGCCGTCTTTCCGCTGCCGGTCGGAGCGGCGCCGACAATGTCCCTCCGTCCCAAGATCGCGGCCGCCAAGGTCGCCGCTTGAATGGGCGTGGGATGGGTGTAGTTTTGTGCGTGGAGGGAGCGGAGGAGCGTCGAGTGGAGGGGCGTGGACCAGGCGGATTGGAGGGCGAGGAGTTGTTCGGGAGTGGGATCGGCGACGTGTTGCTTCGTGTGCGCGTCATTGTTGTGTTTTGCTATTTTTGCGTCAGCGACGGCGGTTTGTATTTGTTGTTGTTGTTGTTGTTGTTCTGTTTCCAACAATCTGGCCTTTCGTTTGAGTTGTTGTCGTTGTCTCTTGTTGAGTTTGGTCGCGGATGCTGAAATGTCGGTCTCTAAATTTGAATCTTTGGCGGGTTGAGTCGACGACGAAGGCCGTTTTTGTAGGACAGACGACTTCTTTTCCTTTGGAGGCTGTCGATGATCTTGTTTTTCGTTCGTGGCAGTCGTTGCGACGGCGCCGGCGCTCGGATCCGTGTAGACGACCTTGGTGACAAAGCCGGTGGTTTCGTCTCCCGATTTTTCGACTCGGTACGAATCGCCTGCACAATATGAATGATAATCATGAGTTCACATTCGAACCAGCGTTCGAAAACAATCACCGTGACACGTGAATGACGACGACAAGTACGAAAAAGCAACAACGACGAAACGCACCGCGGATGACCTCCAAAGAAAACAACATGCCGAAATCTCCCGCTCCCTCCTCCGCCGCCGATTTGGGATCGTACAAATCCCGCGAGGCCGCCGAATCCCTCTTCGCATCATTGTCGTCGTCGTCGTCGTCGTCGTTGTAATGCGGCGAAATCCATCGGGAGACGTCGCCCGTCGATGCAAGGTCGTCATGATGAGCGTTCGAGACGCCGCGGCCAATGTCCACAGACAGTTTTGTGCCGGGAATGGCGGACCATCCCGAGGAGGACTTGAGGGATTTACGTTGAGATTTTCTCGTCATGGGGGAATGAAACGAACAAAGTGTGTTAGGTTGCTGATGGTATATATTGGTGTACAATACTGCGTAGAAGTATGGATGGCAGCAGGGTCCTCGTAAAAAAGTTTAAATTATTGGATGATGTTGTGTGGACATGGCCCAGAGAGGGTACGGGTCGGGTCTGCGAAGCAGGAGACAGACAGACCTGAATTCCACCTTTGGTAGTATTACTTTCAACCCTCATTGCTATCGGGAGTCCATGATATTTGGATTTTGTGTACGACGATTATTTTGGTACAATACCATCCATACCATATTGTATAATAAATAGAATCCAACACACTTCTAACCTCAATACTCCCGATAGCAACAAATATATCTCAACCAGACGTGCACTTGATATCTCGTAGTGCCCCTCATCATAAAAAGCATCAGAACATGACCGTGAAACCTGCAGAAGATGCGTCGACCCCCGAGCCCAACCGCTCGACCCTCCAGCCGAGTGCACAACTGTTCCAATATTTGTCAACACCCATCACTGCGACCAAGGAGCACACAGATACCTCGTTTTCCTCTAACCACGATGAGCTCCCTATGCGACCGACCGTCACTTGTACGTCACTCGTGGCAGATTACGGCGTTCCTCAGGCGGAAATCGAATTGCAGACAACTTCTGTTCAAGATCCAGTTGACCAATCACGTATCCTCGCTAACAACGCTGCTGCTTGGATGAATATGCCTACCTGTATCATTTTTGGAGGTGGTTCAGAAGTATAGCTATGGGTGTTGCATACGTCAATATTTTTCAAGGTGTCCCGCTTCAACCACCTGATGATATGCCAGATTTAGATATCACATTGTGGCACAACTTTGCAGTTCCAATGGCTCCTGTCCACTTGCTCGCCAAGAGATTTCACAACTTGAGAAAGCCTTGCGTCTATACCTTCCTCTGCTTGTGATTCTCGTTATTGCAGCTTTGTTCAGTTTGCAGCTTTTTTATGTTTTATTCTCCATCGCGTATCCCATATTCTTCTTCTTCTTCGACTTCGTCTTCGTCACCCTTGATTATTGTAAAATTAGCAGACTTACAAAATCAGCCAATGCTATGGTTCATGAACTTGCCTCCAAATTTCAGAGCAAAGGGTACATGTTAGATCGACCAAGTTTCCATATACGGATATCGTACAATGGCCTGATATCGTTCATGAAAAATGAACTTGATCGATACATCCGATCCTCGCAAGTGAATACAAATCCGGAACAACTACAAAATGAGAATAATACACCCCCTACTGCAGCGGATGTTACGTGCATCAAACTTCAAGAGATTCACCCACAACAACCCCCCGATAATTTGCAATCTGTGAATTTGGAGTTGTGGCATGACTTCGCACTTCAGTTGGCTGCCATTCGCTCGCGAGAATGGAAACTATTCAAATGCTTCTTCGCCTCTTTTCTGTTTTTGCTTGTGTCCTCTTTCGTCATGTTGGTTTACCAAGTTGTGTTCGTCATCTTTTTTTGTGGTTCCTTGGCGTTTTGGCCCTGTCTATTACATGTGTCTGATAGATTTATGAAAGATCGCCATGCAACTGTCAAAGAATTTGTACCCCAATTTTATGGCCAAGGGTACAATTTGGTACACATGCCATACATGCAACTAGAAGGAGGTGGTCATGTAATAGGATAATACCCTTTTGTACCCGGTACCCCAAAATTGTACCCCAATATTTTTCCGTTCATCTGGTATTTGGCTGGCCATAGTAAAAGAATTTTCTAGCACAATTGCAAAATAAATTAATATTGCTTATGTCATAAGTTTCTTCATAATATTCCTTTTCTTAGCCTACACAAGCTTGCCAAAAAATATATCGAAAAATATATGTACAGGGTTGTTTTTTGTGTACAGTCTGCATCACAATCTATGACAACCTATCGCAACAACCACACGACCATGACTGCCGCAGCATATATTGCGGCCCTCAACCGAAAGCTGCACCACCATGTCAAAAAAGGGTCCACATTGAGCACAAAGTGAGGAAAATTTCGTACCATTTTTCAAAAAATATTGTTTGCCGCAAATCTTTAACTTTTTCAGAAAAGCAATCCAGAATGAGTGGCACGCGGTCATGGAGCATTATCTAAAAAAGCAAATGCGGAAAGCAGGGTTCACAATCTTCGAGACCATCACAGAAGAAGACTTTGCAGTGAGAAAATGTTCACAATCTTTTTTCAACAATTTTCTTGCCACAATTTTTTTATTTTTTCTAACCAGATTGTCACACGACTTTTCCATATGCCATCTGGAATGCTCTGAAGCTAACATAAAGGAAATGCCTACAGCTAGTGCAGCATGAGAAAAAAGATCTTCCCATTTTTTTCAAATCACTTCTTGCTCCTGCCACTTGCTTTTAAAATTTGCAATTAAATTGTTGCACAACCCTACAGGGAATGATGTGGCCTTTTTTTTAACTACTGACCTAAGCCAAAAGTTGGGGTAGGTTTGGTGGATGAAAATCAAACCAGCAGCATTCCTAGCCATTATGTAAAAACAACTAGAAAAATATCAGGTGGTGATATTACTGCATTGATGTTGGGGTTGTAGCCAATCGGTTTTTATGAGGTTAACTATCAACAAAAATGAATTGGAAGATCGGAAGAGCGTC
>JALLPC010001150.1:0-10332 GCA_036940045.1 Stephanocyclus meneghinianus | reverse complement strand
ACACACACACACACACACACACACACACACACACACACACACACACACACACAAAACACACACACACATATAAACAAACGCAACAAACCACAAAGAAACAAACAAAACTCAAATCCTTCAGAGCACTGGAATTGTCTAGGCTCTCTACAACTTTGTCTTCAGCCCTACCAGGTTGTCGTTCAAGACAGTCAATATCACCAGACTTCCCGGCCAACCAAGATCACTTGTCTTCAGCCCTACCAGGTTGTTGTTCAAGACAGCCAATATCACCAGACTTCCCAGCCAACCCAGACCACTTGTCTACAGCCCTCCCAGGTTGTCATTCAAGACAGCCAATATCACCACACCTCACCTGCCGCAGAGTCTATGAGACAGATTCTTCATCTTCTCATCAATGAAGCAATAAACTCACACAGTATCCCACACTCACTGCATAGCCACAATTCACTGTATCTTCCCATCCTTAGTAAAGAAATCATATGCAAACAAACTCAACAAATCACAACAAAATAAACAAAACCCAAATTCTTCAGAGCACTAGGATTATCTAAAGCGTTCTCAACTCTGCATGTCTCTTAGGATAAATATTGCAGAAGACTAGTCCTAATGCCTTCATGGCCTGTTTTCATAGGGATAAGCAAGTGTTTATTCTATCATTTCTTGTTTGACTGTCGCAAGTCTGACTGATGCCCAACTCTGTGTATTTATATATGCTAGCCGATAATTTACCCATTGATCTGCCACATGATTGATAGCCCCCAGTAAGGGTATGAAGAAGTGTAGTTTATACAGATTTACTTCTGCGTAGCATGGAATAAATGTTAATAAATGTTAAATGGTTTTGTCATCATAGTCTATGTTGTTTAGTATAATTATGGATGCTCAGCAATCAACTGTCCAGTCTTTTCCTGTTCTTGCAAAGTATTCATGAGTCATTATACATACATGGCAACCATTTGTGCCATCTTTTAACTCACATTTGATGAGGTGGGACTGTCAACCAAATGCAAGTGCACCAACTTACACACACAGTTGTCCTTCCTCTCCAGCAATGAGTTTCCTCATCCATAAGGAGATGTCTCACAACTGGGCCCGTTATCATTGGGGAGAAAGTGGACAAGTAAACTCATCATCATAACTTATCTGTGTTGTGTGTTGTTTGTGATGATGGTGTGTGGTGGTGGTATGTTTGAGCGACATAGTGGCATAACTCAGCAGCCAACTGTAGCTCCAGGTAGCCATGCATATTGGCATGTTGCAGTGGATGAGGATAAATGAATTAAGATGGTTCCAAAATCGCTGGAGTCATTCTAGCAGGTGAAAACCACAAATGTCATCAAAATTGGAGAGAAAAAACATTTAAAATCTGTGGTCTCATGCACCAAGTTGTAAGTGGTACCATAATTGGTATTTTTTTGCAGGAAAGACACTCTTGCTTTCAAGCTGTTTGAAACAATAGTTCCCTGAACTCCGATCACATCTCCCTGCCCCTTGACCCAACATGGTAAAAGTTAATCATGATGCAAAGAAAGAAACATGTTGGCGTTACATCGAACGATGCCCAACAATCCCACCACAATGACGAGGGCAGCGCCAAGCACAAATCTTCCAATTCCAATCCCCTCGCATCATCCTTCCATTTCTGCTCCGTGTACTGTCTACCCCGTGTCCCCCAATTGTGACCAAAAAAATAATAAACCAACTTGATTGGTTCCCTCTTCTTCGGTCATTATTTTTGTTTGATGTCTGCTCTTTTGAACTGATTTTTTCTGGAGTTGCTTGATTCTGTTCAAGTGCTTTGGGCATTCTTACAAGGGGTTGATGTTGCATGCAACACTGAAGTCCAATGGCATTGGATGTTTGCCAGATAACTCATTGGGATCCTCTTGAAAATACTCCAGTCATCCTATCCACTTGCACAGGTGAGGTGGAATATGGCATCACTGCCTTTGATTTCGATGGGCAATCAGATATGATGCATCCCAATGAACAATCGGCCCAACCACAGACAATCTGTGGTGCCGGTGAGACCGGAGCAGTGATTCTTGACACAGAAGGGGAGCTTTGGTGGATGGCACATTAGGCAAAGAAAATGTATGTAAATGTTGAGTGGCATGTGACCCATTGGCATGGACAAAGTATGGTATATGTCGAGTGGTATGAGATGACCCATTTTTGAGTTGTGATGGGGAGGCAATCCCGACACAACTTAGTTGGCTGACAAAAATGGGCTTGGGCAAGTTTGGGATCAAATTACTAGCAGGATCATGATTTCATGCAAACATAATAAAGATGGGTTAAAATGGACCTTGGACGAGTGCAAAGAACCCACCTAAAATGATTTTTTGCAGTTTCCCTTTGAGTATTTCAAA
Organism: Stephanocyclus meneghinianus; assembly: GCA_036940045.1. Classification (NCBI taxonomy): domain Eukaryota; phylum Bacillariophyta; class Thalassiosirophyceae; order Thalassiosirales; family Thalassiosiraceae; genus Stephanocyclus; species Stephanocyclus meneghinianus. The sequence continues at coordinate 7,960 of JALLPC010001150.1, read as the reverse complement.
TATTGATCTAATTTTTTTACATCACCTTTTTAGATTGGGCTGAATTGTAATCAGTAAAATAACATGCACGTGAAGTCAAACTTCAAAGGATTACGAGTACTGAAATATTGGGGAAACATTTTTTTCAGCGGGAGGAGACTTTGTCCACAATATGGTGCCCCTGAGGGCAGTTCACTTCACTTAATACCAGAGCCCTGTACATATTTTGTTTTCTTCGACTGCCTTCCAGTCTCTCTTTCACAAGCCAGGCATGCTCTCGTGCACAAGCCAGGCATGCTCCTTAACATCCTAAATATTGCATTTTGGTGATTGATTTCTCCCCCTCTAATTGCACTCATTACAAGGGGAAGAATGGAAATGGGCATATTGACAAATGGAGCCACATCGAAAGTTCCATCAAAATAATACTCGCGAATTTTTTCGCATACNCGAATTTTTTCGCATACCACAAAATTTTTGTCCACATTTTTATTCAACCCTAAAAGAGCTTCAATGGGCAGAGGAAGTAGAGAAGAATCACATCTGTAATAAAAACATATATCCTCCAATGTGTGATTTGAGTTGCAGATGTTGTTCAGGCTGGAGGTGTCACAAAGAAGAGGACCGAATGGATTTAGGTCGACCTTATCTCGAAATTCCACTACTTTCAAAGTGTTGTTTTCCATCAAACTTTCCGCAATCCGTGATATTTCATTACGTAGACCACTTGATGTTTCAACGGAAACCTTTCTTAACATTGCTCTACGATCACGAAGCAAACTGCATAGCGAAGATAATTGGAAGGTGCTCTTGCAGGAAACTGCAAGTGTCTCGACTCTCAAACATGCCAAAACAGTCTGACTGAAATGTTCGTCATTGTCAAAAATGCAACGTGACAGATCAAGTCTCCTCAGAGTACTATTTCCTATAGCGGTTGATACCATGACGCATTGATCAGGAAGCAAGGATCCATATGAATACAGAACAAGATCCTTGTGATTCTTGTTATTTCGCAGGAAGTAATCTAAATCGAACATGGAAATATCGTTTGCAAAAAGAGTGAGACTTTCTATTGATTTGTTTTCCTTCAACCCATTGCAAAATTCCCCCAAACTTTGCGATCTTGTTTGCGATCCTGCGGTGATCCGGTCTGAATCGTAGTCATTCGAAGTCTTATGTATGTACAAACGGCGCAGTGTTTCATTGCCGCCTAATGCGCGACCCATCCGTCGCCACTCCTCGAAGCTAGAAAAATACATGCCTTCCTCAGATCTATCAAGTTCCACTGGGGATGATTCGAACGACACCCGGACCTTATTCTCATCCCTGTCGATTAGCTGCCCGTCGGGTGACCAATCCGTAATAGTGTACTCATCGATTCGCAGCACATCGATTGGGGGGCGATTTTCTACAATACGCCTGAGTTTGTCCGACATTGGCTTTGAGTGGAACATTTGCACGGTGTTTGCTGTTGCAAGTTGCACCACCTTGACAACTTTTCGGAATTTACACGATTCATTAATTTAATTATACGCAATATGGGAAGGACGATTGTGCCAGTCAGGTGCAAGTCTATGGTATGGTACCAGAGAGTCTACCAAACAATATATATGGTATGGTTGTACCTGTACCATACCTACCATACCAGAAACGTTTTTGCTTGACATGGGGACGGAGTGCTGACAGAGTGGACGGGTGAGATGAGGAGGTATGATACGAATTACCCATTTCCGTATAATTTGATAATTTGGAGGAAATATAAGTAATTCCCGCAACTATGGTCGTGTTGATCGCGAGGATCAAAATAACAGAGCCCCTGACCATGATGCAAAGAAAGAAACACGCCGGCGTCACACCGAACGATGCCCAACAATCCCACCACGACGACGGCGGCAGCGCCAAACACAAATCTTCCAATTCCAATCCCCTCTCGTCATCCTGCTCCGTGTACTGTCTGCCCGGCGTCCCCGCCCCTTTAAAGTTCATCCTCGTCAGTTTCCTCAGCTTCGCGGCCTTGATGGTCCTGACGGCCAAAGACCACCACGCTCATTTTCGATACAGGCACCAAAATGACAACGGTCTCGACAGTGTTCGGGCGGGATTGCACAAGGGCATGCTTCACGGCGTCCCGCAATTGCCAGAACCGTTGCGCGTGCAAATCAGAAAGAATGGGGAACATCGATTGGCATCCGGTAACGCCAGTGAAAGAGACGACGGCAGAACAAAGAATTCTCCGCACCGCGATGCCGTGTACAGGAAGGCCGACGAACGCATGCTCCATCAACCCTCGAGATTCGTACGATCCGAAAAGAATCTCAAACGACAGCTGCTTCAACTGATGCAGCTGCAGAACGAGGAAAGGGCCAAATACAATGGGAGGAATCCAAACGCGGGCAGCAGTTTGCTCGGGGTGCCCATATCCAATCGATATCTTGGACAAGATCTGCTTCCTTATCCTCAAGCGGGGGAGGATGAAAAGGAATGGAGAGAGCGTATGGAGGAACGGAAGGAAGAGTTGAGAAGAATGGATGAGAAGGAATGGAAAGAAATGATGTCGCAGTATGAACAACTCATGGAAGAATATTACAATCCCTCGGCAGAATCCGTCGCGAGACGAGTCGAGAGCAGTGATGCCAATGAAGAGCAGAACGTCTCGGAGCAAAAAACGATAAATAATGTACGAGCGAACGACGCCAAGTCGTGGCCCTCTCCCGCCGAAAAGGCAGGAACGGATGCAACAATACTCCACGAGCCCGCCTTTGGATCGCATCGATCTTCTTCCAACGCCATATTCGTCTTTGCCGAAGGATACGATCTCAGCATCTATTTGGCCTTCGTCGAATCACTCGCCGATTCGGGATACACCGGGGATGTCGTCATTTCCATTTCGACGGAGGAGAAATTGAAACCCCACGTCAAGGAATATTTAATGTCCAAAAATCGATCCCACGATGGAACGGGGTTGAATGTCGTCGCATACGAAGTAGAATGGACTTGTTTTACGCAAGCGGGAGAAGCGGCCGCCGGATCGGGCGAGGGGATACATCATTGTCAGATGAATCGTGTTTTTGGCGATGCCGATCGGAATCCCATGGCCGATCCTCGGGATCCGCGCCCGGTGGCCACGGCTCGTTATGAATTGTATTGGATGTGGAGTTTGAAGTATGAGGAACAGTCTTGGATTATGCTCATTGATGCGAGGGATGCTTGGTTTCAGCTTGATCCGTTTCGGGGTCTTGAGAGCGCTGAAGGATCGGGGGCTGGAGAACTTCACTTGTTCGGGGTGAGATTTAAGTTTTTTATCGTCATCGTTTCGCGTTTATTCGTCCGTACCATGGAGAGAAGCGTCGCCCATGATTTTTATTCACTTTGTCCCATGATTTAGGAAAATGCCGATGCGGTAAGAATAGGCACGTCGAATTACAACCGCAACTGGCTCATCACAGCCTACGGCAAAAACGCCGTCGAGCCATACTTTGAAAAGCCGGTTATATGCTCGGGGTCGACGATCGGCCACCAAGTTGCCATCGAAGCCTATCTTCGAGCAATGGTGAGTTCGTTTCCAATGCCTGTTATTTGTTTATCGTAATCGCTAACTTTTACCAAAACAAATAAATCTGACCCCGAAACAGGTTGCCCAGTTTGATTTAACAAACTGCAAAAATAAGGGTTGCGATCAGGGATTCCATAACTATTTGTATTACTCTGGACAATTGGGCGATGAATCGGGGGAAGTGAAAGCTCGAGGTATAAATAAAGTTACTGTGCATGAACAAGGGCGTGGGATAATCAATAATCTCGCTGCGCTGCGTGATAAACCTCTTAGCGAATTGGGATTGTATGATGCGGAGAGAGAAGTTGTGCTGAATTGGGATGGAAGCATAAGTGCCGTTGCGCATCAATATGACCGAGACAAAGAGGTGAATGCCATGGTGAAGAGAAAGAAGCGACTATTTGAGCAGAATTGGAAGGAAGCCTTGACTTCTCATAGATAACTATCATACTGATTTCTACATAATTGAGCTAGCACCCTTGTGTGTCTTGATAGAGTTCAAATACTGCAACAATATTACTCATACTACATATTTAATTGTCAGAATTAGAATGAATTTACAACTGAGACATGACCTCCTCTGCAATAGCAATTGTCCTGTCGATATCTTCGTCTGTATGTGCCATGCTCATGAACCCAGCCTCATACATTGATGGGGCCAAGTAAACACCTCTCTCAAGCATCATTCGGTGCCACTTTCCAAACTTGGCGCCATCGGCCTTGGTGGCCTGGGCGAAATTCTTCACCGGCCCATCGACAAAGTACCATCCGAACATACCGCCGGCATAATCTCCTGTGATTGGAAGTCCGTGTTTCTTGGCGGCGGCAACAATACCATCTACCAGCTTCTTGGACTTTCTCTCCAATTCTTCGTATACACCAGGCTTCTGCAATTTCTTCATCGTCTCGATACCAGCGGTCATAGCGAGAGGGTTCCCGGACAAGGTACCGGCTTGGTACATGGGTCCAGCGGGGGCAACCATTTCCATGATCTCCTTCTTTCCACCATAGGCACCCACTGGCAGACCGCCTCCAATAACCTTTCCCATTGTTGTCAAATCGGGTGTAATTCCAAAGTATTGCTGGGCACCGCCATATGCCACACGAAATCCGGTCATGACTTCGTCGAAAACGAGAACAGCTCCATTTTCAGTGCACAAATCACGAATACCCTGGAGGAATTCTTTGTCTGGTTTGATGAAACCAGAGTTTCCAACCACGGGTTCCAAGATGACGGCGGCGATCTCGTCCTTATTGTCATCGAAAATGGCTTTGACGGCATCCAAGTTATTGTATTCGGCACAGAGAGTGGCCTTAGTTGCACTGGAGGGAACACCGGGACTATCGGGAAGGCCCAACGTGGCCACTCCCGATCCGGCCTGTACCAAGAAAGAGTCAGCGTGGCCGTGGTAGCATCCCTCGAATTTGATGACCTTTTCGCGTCCGGTGTAGGCACGGCAGAGACGGATCATGCCCATGCATGCTTCGGTTCCGGAGTTGGTGAAACGGACCATTTCGACGGAGGGAACGGCGGCGATGACTTCCTTGGCGAGGAGGTTCTCGAGGAGGCAGGGGGCGCCAAAGGAAGTTCCTATTTTTGTCATGGTGCACCAAATTGTGGGAAGACATGACAGGTTGTGGGTTCAAGTTCCTTCATAGACACAATTGAGAGTATCAATCCACTGCAATCCTCAGACAGCCACTCACCCTTATCCATAGTCTTCTTCACGGCATCCAAAACATCATCATCGGCGTGTCCTAAAATCGCCGGTCCCCAGGTTCCAACATAATCAATGTACTTGTTCCCATCAACATCCCATGCATAAGCGCCCTTGACGCGATCAAAGACGACCGGGTTTCCACCGACGGATTTGAATGCGCGTACGGGAGAGGAGACACCTCCGGGCATCAGCTGTCGATCACGTGAAAAGTAGTGGAAGGGTCTCCGAATAAGTATTCTGATTTGCGTTGCATGCAGGAATCCGGCATTGTACAAGGAGTTTCACAGGCAGTCGCTCCGGTGTCCAGACCTCGCACGCAGCCCCAATCACAAACTTGGGGGAATCACATGAGTTCTCTAACAACAAACAGCATGAGTGATATAGACTGGGAATTTTGTCCTGATCAGTATCAACGGCATGAACAAAACGTAACCGTACACTCATGCCACCCAAACAAGTCTCATATTCCCCCTATAACAATCGTCATCTTGGAAAATCCACAGAAGGATCAAATGACTTGTCAAAAACCAAAAGAGCATAAAAAGTTCCAGCTTGAATTTCTGTCTTATTCATGTCTTCAGAAGACCAACACGTGAATATGACATGCCACAAAGCAAGCAAGTATAAACATCCACCCTTAACATCGTCACCCAAATAGTGAATCCTCACGATGATGACCTCATCGAACAACAAGAACAACTCACTGTCTTGGCCTCCTCGAAAATTTCATTGCTCTTGGTGAAAGTGTAAGTCTCGGATGCCACCGCCGATCGCATGGCGGTGCTGGATCCAGCGGCAGACGCCGCGGGAGCGAATGCGGAGACATTGCTGCACAAGGCGAGAATGGCGGCGGAGGCGGCGATGAACTTCATGGTTTGGGGTTGGGGGATGCGATTTGACGAAGAAGAAAAGTTATTATGGGCTTGACACGTGTATATATCCATTGAGAAAAATTATTGGTGGATCTTTGTGCGTCAGATCTCGAGAATATGGATTCCATTGTAGATGGTACATAGAAAATCTTAGGTTCAAGTGATGTCTCCGCGAAGTTTAACCCGATGCCACCTGGAACCCGGGTCTTCGGTCTAAATGCTGTTATAAAAAATGCGACACCAATCGTACAATACCATACCATACAATTCTATGGTATTGTACAAGACAAAAGACAACTCCTGTAGTTGCATAAACTGAATATTATGGTATCAACAACACTACTTGTAGTCTTCAATGGGGAAGGAGGTACGGGAGTGAGCATCGATCCACGGTAGCATTGAGGAGTGGATGTTTGGAGTTCGTGTTTAAATCGATTTAGAATTGGGCCGAACTCAAGAGGGAGGGATTTATTCATACCTCTGGAGAGGAATTGAAAGTATGTGTTTATAAGAAAGTATTTTGATGACACCAAAGGCGCATGGAGGAGTGAATTATATGAGGTCATGTGATTGGATTGCTTTGGAATTACTCTGATTATATCATGTCATAGATAACTACTTCACATTGAACTTGAATTGATTTTTGCAAGAAGGGACAAGAAGGATTGACAGATGAAGCATTTTAGCACTTGCTGATATTCGATGTAGGATGCTCGGATGCATGCATCCTGCAAAGTATCAAGAAGCAGTGAAGGAGGTCATAAAAATATTTCCAGCCCACAGGACTCAACCTATAGTGTTCACTTGTTCTGATCACCACACTGTCATCTTTGTATAAGGACAAACCATGTCATCTAAAGCTGATCATATACTGTGCTTGATGCATCAGCTATCAGAGGTTGGTCAGTAAAGTTCTCAATGCTGCGATTGATTAATGGCCAATGCCGATTCATTTCACTCATGCACCAATGATTGGATTTTTCAGTCGGGAGCAACTGAGGATGAATTGTCAAAGATCCTCAACTACTTCAGGGTCTCTCTTAGGAATACGTGTGAGTTGATGAAGGAAGAATTGCAAGTGATATCATTGCACGTGTCCTGATGGGCATGCAATTCTAGTATCTTGCCTAAAACTTCTACAGAGAGAGCAAACAACCCTAGCATTCATTGAATCGAATTGAGTCCTGCAACCAACAAATGATGTGATCAAGATATCTCCAAGGATTCCATTGAAGATACCATAAGCATAAGCACTTTACTCAAGGGGAAGAATTACTTGAGTTCTTTTGCAAGTCCACTGAGATGGGCTAAACAGAATGTGGGGTATGAGTCATATTTTTTCACCTTGCACACTAAGAAGATGAATGATTTTACACTTGGTCCAAAGAAAAAATCAATCACATTGATCAAGTTAGTAGTGAATCCAATGTGGCAGAAAATGGTAGATGCTTCAAGTATAACCCTCTTCAAATAAATGAAAATGTTATTAATGTCATCAAGGAGAATATCATGGTTATGGGACCTTCTGTGGAACAAAGGTCTAAAAACCTATAGCAAGGATGAGACCCGAAAGATACATTTTTGTTTGTAACCACCATAGTTCAATTTCTATCTAATATCATAAAAGTGTGGTTGAGATCTTGATCATGGAGAAGTATCAAAAAGACAAGGTAAATTTGCAAACCATGCTGCTCCCTGTTTGTCTTGCTAATTTTATGAATTTTTCTAAGATCATGCCCATTGCGACTTTGTCTTGTGCACAGACTATATAGCTCAAGCCTTGTTCCTTTTATTGATGACTCTGCAAAGACATTCTCTCTGCTTCATGTCACAAC
>JALLPC010001149.1:0-12071 GCA_036940045.1 Stephanocyclus meneghinianus | reverse complement strand
AACTGCAACTGCAGACATGGCATTCAATGGTTTGGTCCTACCAGGGTCAGAGAGCAAACTGAGAGAAAGAGTGTCTTTGTATGTTAAGGATCTGTTTCCCTCTGATCCATCAATCCCCCATTTATGCATCAAAAAGGAGAATGGCACCAGGACAAGGATTGACAATGACATATCCCTCTGGTACCATGTTCCATCAGAAATGGGGGATTCTTTCTTGCTGGAAATGCAACACCACTCAACCCACACTCAAGGAATTCAGGGAAAGTTGACTAGTCACACTGTTATTGATCTCTTGAGGATTATTATCAATCACTTCCACAGCTCAAAAAAGATAAGGTATCTCTGTCATCCAGGAAATCCATCTGAAGGCATTGAAGCAACTTTATGTGGGGTTGGACGGGATGCTGAAGGATCTACCAAAGATGCCTTTCGAGATATATTGATCAGAGAAGGTCTGTGTGATGCTGATTCATGGTTGAACTTATCCACCAGAATTGAAAATTCCAAGAAGGAATGGGATTGGAAGGAAGAGCTGGATCTTGGCACTGTTTACACCTATGTGTGGCTGGAGAAGTTTTCAGCAGTTGCCTATGAAATATTGACAGACATCACTTCACGTTTTCCTGAGTTTACCAAAATTGACGCCAATCTCCATTTAGAGTGGATTTCTAAAATGTCACTTCAAGAATTTCGAAGGATGTTTCAAAACCATCAAGGTACAGTCTATCCCAAAGAAGGAGAACTGAATTCCTTTTGTCTTGATGCGTATCAGCTGACAAAAGAACCACCCATACTAAAAATTGTTGGGAAGGAAGGTCCAAAGCTGGATGCTATCAGGAATGATCCTTACAAGAAACCCACTGGATCTTCAGAGCTTGGAAATCATTTCCCTTCCTGTCTGCTTGAGTTTGTGTGGCTCCTCCTATATTCCCATTTCTCTCCATCCAGCCATGATGCCATTCTGAAATTGACTAAACCACCTACAATTCTTCAAGCAGAAGTGTCCAATGAACAAACTAAAGATCTTGCTAGGAGATTTCTGAGGTGTGTCATATTCACCATTTCTACTTCCCACTCAGCAAGTGCCATTTACTGGCAAATTGGGTATTTTCCCAAAGACAGGTCTGGAAATAAGTTTGTGCTGGCAAACAAAATGTCAAGAGGCACTCAAATGGTTTTCCTCATGTTAGATGCAATTATTCATACATGTCACTATTTTGGCAACCTTGGGTTCAACCCGAAGGAACCCAGCTTCACACAACTCATCTCCAATTGGATGGAAGAGAATGAGCTATCTGAATACATGGACTTGGCCGGGGATGCAGTCCTCATGCATACTTTTTTTTTCATTTTTCAAGTTTATTTGCAATTAAGGGAATACAGGATGGAAAAAGAAAAGCGAAAGCTTGCAACTAAATTTCGCAAAATCATAAATGCTACTCTGAGAGATGTCACGGGATTGGAATCTATCATTTGTTACTCCAAGGATTTCAAAACTGAATCCTGGCTTGGCAACTATACTCTTGGTGGCAGAGACACTCTGTCAATGGCCCCTGATCCAATGAAGTTACCTCAATTGAGTGAAATGAGGGTTCCCTTGTTGCAATTGTTGGGCACACAATCCGAACATGACAAACACCCTGTCACTCATAGAATTGGTCAATTTGCCTCAAGGAATATTAGTTTGGCTTCATTTACCGATGAATTCAAGACATTGTCCAATCCATGCAAAGTGGCAAATGCCTCCGCAGATAGGGTTCAAGCCCCTGTAGTAGCCCAAGCTCAGCCAGTTTCAGCTGGTGGTCCCTCTAATGATGTGACTGCCTTCGCAGGCAGTGCTCCCAACCCTGGAGTTTCTGATGCCTTAAATGAAGAGAGAGGAGAAGATAATTCTGAAATGGGAAGGTTTATCCAAGAATTAGAGAATCCCCCTGACAATATAGAGGGCCTAAGTTTGTCAGGAAGCTCTGGAGTGCAAGACCATCATCCAATAGATCTGAGCTCACCTGCACATGAGGATGAAGAGGGAAAAAAGGCCAACAATTACTTGCCTCCCGGTGGTGACCGGGAACAGGAATCCTTCCAAGGAGACCTAGATTCTTCTGATGATGACGGGCAACAACCACCTGATGCTGGGGCACAGGTAGTAGACCTGCCCCTGCCTGCTAGCCAACAGCCAAAAAGAAAGAGAAAGAGTTCTGGTAAAGGAAGAAAGCCCCGTAAGACAGGCAGGACGATTTCTGAAGATGAAACAAGAGCACAGGAAGTTGCTCCAACAGGTGAATTAGTAGAGGACACAGAAGACCAAGAGGTATCCAAAAGGAAAAGGCCTAAGCGTAGGGTACACTTAGGAGAGAAAGCGATCATGGATAATGTTTCAAAATCCTTAGCTAAGATTGCTCCACCTTCCCTTGTTGATTTATCTGGGGACAGTGATGAAGAGGAACTCATTAAGAGAAATGTAGACAAAATGGATGAAGATTCCAAGAATCAGTGCCTCATGTTGTTCTTCAAGTTTTGGAGAGAAAAATGGAGAAAACAACAGAAGTCCATCCAGATAAGAAATGCTTTTTTCCATGATGAAGCTGGGTGTGATGATTCCAATGTGTCTTCTGATGAGCCGGAGGATGAGGAGAATGAATATGACACCAATGACCCCTTTATTGATACGGAAGCTCCCGACCCACCTTATGACCCTGCTCACCCACATGCATTTGCCATAGGTCAGGAACCATTGCCCAGGATTAACCAACCATATGCCAGTGCAGGATATGCTTCTAAACAACTTCGTCTTCAAGAACATCCCAGTGATTCTTCAAGTGAGGAAACAGTAGAATGTAATGACCCAAATTCACAGGATGGAAAAGAACCTGAGCAATCTGATGAGGATGAGGAAGGAGTTAGGGGTGATCATGATACTCATCAAGCTAACTCTGCTGAATACAATGGAATGAACTTGGATGACAACATTAATTTTGGTTTTCAGAGAAATCATGTAGAGGAAGATCATGGTCCCATTGATTATACTATTGATTTAGAGGGCTACTTGCCAGTAGCCCAAACAGAAAATGTTGAAGAACCACCTGATTCTGAACCAACCAGGAAAAGCAGGAAAAGAAAGACCACTGGATACAGAAAGAAGAAATAATTTAACCTAGGACCTCATTTTATCTATTGGATATCTCATAATGAGGCCTTACACCTCAATATGTACTTATCACCAACCATGGCACTCTTTCTTCTGGGGTCCAAAATTGGCAGACATCTTGCACTTGTACATCTGGAACAAGGCATTTATTTGCCACAATACTTTTCAGACTATAGTGTCTCATAAATTTTTCATGCCATCCAAGTGGAAGTGTTTTGTTTCTATTAATGAAATAGTGCTGAATGCTTTAGTAAATTTTTAGTTCTTTTGTTTCCTCAGAACCATAGGTGATTCATTCATTCCCAATTGTTGCATAATCTTTCGTTTTGCTAGAAGCATTACATTTCTAAACTCTTATCTCTTTTTTATTTCTGACATCATAACCAGAAAACCAAAATGAAAGAAAATGACAACATTTTGAACAAAATTGTGGAATTCTGCAACCACAAGGACTTCAAATCTGCCAGAATGAATGCCCATGTTCAACCGAGAGAGACTGATTTGAGTAATTGGATTCAAACTTCCTGCAGTTTCATATTAGAATCTGTCATACCTAGAAACTTTTGGAAATTACATGGAATGCAAGAGCCAAAAAAAGTGGATCGTTTTGTAGAGCCACCAAAATCGCTTTCTGAAACTGTGCTCATGTTAGCTCTTTGGTCTAGCTGGAGTCAAGAGTGCTCCCAACATATTACCCAATGTCTTCAGTGGGGCAAAATATATGGAAATCCCCAACTTCGAACATGGTTCTTTCATATGCAAGGTGCATTGCCTTGAACTTGCATGCTTCCACCTGTCTTCTCGGGAGACATTCCAATGCGAACTCCTTGGGGAAACTCTACCTCCAGTCTATGTGTCTAAGACAGGTCATACATTCCTGCTCCCGCCTGTATCAGGTCATGGATCGGTTGGAATCAGCTGATAAAGTTGTTATCTCCTTTGCAGATGATATCAAAAACAACAGGATCTGTCCTAAATCATTACATCCCCTCAGTAATGTGACTAGTTCGACCAAGGATCATAGTGGCAAATTTCATATTGTTTTGATTTTTGAATGGTTCAAGAGGTGTTACATGCTTCCCCAACTTCATGCAATATTGGAGCTGAAACCAGTCATAAAACTCATCAGGGAAATAGAAAGAGATATTAAGAAAGAAGTTGAGACTGGTGAGAAAGTGGTCTTAAAGGCCCTTGAGGTTCATGTGAGAAAAGCAGCCCATGCTTTAGAAATCAGTTTGAAAGATGGAAATGATGCCGGCTACATGGCTTGTTTTGTAATGGTTGCTCATCAGTGGAGCAAAGTCATCTTGTGGTCTCCTATGACAGAAAAGAAAGACTTGTTGATCCTTCAGTCACTTGTTCCAGTTCTTGTTCCTAAGGTACCTGTGCAAAATTGTGCAGACCAAATGAAGAGGATTTTAAAACAAACACCTCCCATTATCCCAGAGGACCTGTTCAAAGAGCTTGTTACCAATAGGTTCAGTCTTAGTGAAGAGCTATGGTGTGCCCACCTCAACTTCAAGTTGAATGAAGTTAACAAGACAATCTCTCACCCCAAAATCAAAACATCGCCAAAGGAGAGAAAATCAACCCATCATGAGGTAATGAAAACACAACCCCTGTCTTATGGCATGTGCACCAGATTGTCCGAAAAGAAGACACAGTCCATGGATGGCAAGAAAGAAAATTTGCCACCCAAAAAGAGATTGTCCCAGAAACATGTCACTTTCTCAAATTCCTGTATTGAAAGAAAGCTAGCCGATGAATTCTTGGACACCAATCTTCAGAAAAAGAGGAGGATTATCAGAGAAAGAAAATGATGAAGAATCAACCAATCTGGGTCTCAAAAAAAGAGGAGGAATATAAGAGAAAGAAACTGATGAAGATCCAACCATGATGGGGAGTGATTTCAATGAATTAGTGAAGAGAAACCAAAACTAAATAATTTTTTCCAGAAATGTTTGTGTCATAAATTTTAATTCCCCTAGACAAAAAGTGATAAATGTTTCTTTACCAAATTCAGTATACAGTATGAACCTTGAAGTTTCTATAGAGGGCATGTCTTCAAATCTCTCCATTTTGCCTCCAAATGACATTTTTGCCTTGAGTGCAGAAGGATATTGTCTTTCCAGTGCCTTTTGCACTCACATGATGCTGTGTCATGTTTTCAATGAAGTACCTCCCAATCCAGTTCAAGAGGGCAACTTGGAAATGAGTCTTCACCTTTGGCACGAAAAAGTCTTGCGCCCCACAGTAAAGCATATCACAGAGAGACACCAAACCCCTACCTTTGCCCAGAAGGCTATGGAAATACTTTCCTCATATGACAGTCCAGGAAACAGAGCCATTTTGTTGCATATCAGCCTTCTCCATCATGCTTCCAAGGAAATCTTGGAGCAATGCAATAAAGGGAATTTTGGAAAAAAGACATTGGAAGAAGTAAAGTATTGGTTTCAACTCATGGAATCCACTATGAAAACCCCTCTCTTTAAGAAAGTGCCAGAATCCTTCGGAGAAGCATTTGCACAAACTGTACATGTGCATCTCCCGGGCAATCATCAATGCGATGGAAAACAAGAACATCCCTATTTCTCTCATGAAACTCTCTTCCTTCGAATTTCCCACATGATCTTTTTCTATTGTAAGAACAATATCACCAACGACTTCCCCAACATCAACATAGAAGTAACAATTGAAGTGGAGGATGACGAAATGTTCGAGTGGGAAGCACTCTCTGGGGATATGTTTTTTCACCTTTTTGATCTGTGTGATGGCAACACAAATGCAAATGGCTTTGCCATCTTTGACTTGCCATATGAGGAGTTGGCAGAAACCATAAAGGTTGGAGAATCACCATCTGTGGGGAAGTTACACATAGACGTGCAAAGTGCCATACACAAGTATGTTGAAGAGAATCTCAAGACAAGCCTTCAAGTGGACTGGGTTAATGAAATAGAGTCTTTGACAGACTTCATGGCACATGCAAAACATCTGTTTGATGAAGTGTACAAGGATCTGTTTAATAACAGAAAAAAACAACGCACACATTACATGAAAACAAGAAACCAGTCAGTACCCTACAAATCTAAACAAAAATACTCCTTTCTGAGATATGTCTTTCTCATGGGAAAGAAATCTACTTTTTTTGAGGCCAAAGATGTGAGAGCAAAGCAAAAAAAAGAATTCCAATTCGACTTGTCCTTCCTAAGACAAGAAGATGCTTCAGAGGACATCTGAGGCAATGTCAGTTTCTATGTCAGAGCATTTTTTGTCCCTCCCAGTAATCTGTTTATGAATGGTCACTGGCATGCATTTTGAAGAGGTTTTTTGATAAGCAGGTTGTATTTTTCAGGAATCATGGTAGTGTCATAAAATTTTAATCATATGACATAGAACATAGTATTATATGCACATTGAAAATGACCAGTGTGGAGGATTCCTCTTATGAATCATGTCTGTCAAATGACCATGACCTGTCAGAGGTCATTGCTGGATATCACCTAGCTGGTGCCAAACAAACATCATCCAAGGACATTTGGGACCCCCTGGTAGATGTGTGCCACAAAGTCATTGCATCCAAATTTCACACCAATAAAAGAGACATCATTGCAGACCTGGATGCTTACAGCTTTGTGATCTCCACAGAGACAATGAATTCCATGAAGAAAACAAAACTGAGGGAGTTCTTACAGTTATTTGGAGGGGAGTCCTTTGAAAGATGTAGTTTTCCCACAACCATAATGGGGTCAAAAACAAAGGATAGCATATTTGGATGTTGTGGCAATAGAAGTCAGCATTTGCCACCCATTTTGCAGGGGAATGAAATGTTGGTTATTGATGTCCCCCTTAAAATTGCTTTACATCACTCTTGTCAGTCAAGACTAATAGATTACCTGAAATTGAAAGGTTTTTATTATTCACCATCTTCCAGCAAAACAGGAATTTGCTTTAATCCTTCTGCTGCAGCAAACAAACCTCCATATGGAGTGATCATTGAGGCCATTATCAACTCATGTGAAGTAACAACCAAAGAGACAGGATTAACCAAAAACACTCACATTATTCACATAGCTGACATGGGATTTCGAACTCCTCTGAGAAATAATTTCGATGGTATGCACAAACTATTTAAGAAATGCCAGGAAATGAAGGAGGTGGGATTTCTTGTTGAATTGACACAATTTGATGTTGCCTTCGTATTTCAAGCACCGCAAGACCATCTTATTCAAGCAAAATGCCGCATTGACCAAGCCCTACCGAAGGACTCCCTATTTCAGAAATCCCGAATCACTGTCTATCCCATTCACACTGTTCCAAAATTCAACAATGGCAAGTTGAAGAGCCACGATCTGAGAGGAACCTTTGAGATAAAGAAAACATCATGGGAGAGTGGTTGTTGGGTGAACCTAGAAGAAGACATGCCAAACTCATGCATTCATCTGTTTTCTTCCTCCAGGGTAGATGAACAATTACGGGACAGCATTTCCATTCACTCAAGCACTATTCACAGTGTCAAGGGATACAGCACAGTTGCTCACATGTTGCTGCAGAAAAGATCAAGGTATCCCATGCATGACAAAGTGATGTATGGAATTGGTAACAAAAAAATCGAACACATTCAAACATTGATTGCGAATGCCAAGTTATCCCTCAAAGAAACTTTCGGACTGGTGAAGTCCCACGGCATTGGCTTTCGTATTGAAGTATCAATAAGACCACATTTCAATGATCCAATTCGATATTCAAGACATGAAAATGATCTCATGCTGATAGTTTCCCATGCATTGAAGGAATTATGTGGGACTAACTTTTCAATTCAGATAAATTTTTTCCCCACAAGATCTGTGGAAACAGAAGCTTTGAAACTCCTATCTGAACTGACATCTATGGTAACATTCCGAAAAGAGATTGTTTTCAACCGAGTCTATGTAGACAATAAAATCACAGAATGGCTGAGATCACATGTATCCCTTCTAATGATCACCATTGGCATTTGCCCCGAATTCGTCATCAAATACATCAACCAGTGGTTGATGGATGATCATCGATTTGATCCACACAACAAAGTCATTGACACCCATCCAACAAGAGGATTGGAAACCCTTTCCTTAATTCAACATCGGATGCTTTGTTCCTTACAGAGTCATTTGAAATATCTGAAATTTTCGGACCATTCGGTTGAGACATTGCTGTCATTTATCAAGGATGCTCCCAATATTGATCCACTGGCATGCTTCTCTTCTCTTAGTTTCCGAGCAAAGCACCTTCTTGTAGCCTGTATGTGGACCAACATAATCCCGCATTTATCTTCCTTTCTCTCCCAGGAAAAAAACAAAGTGACATCACACCAAAAAGACAACAATGTCTATGACATGACTTATCTTTCAAACACTCATCAGGAAGACCTTCATGATAATTCTGACACTATTTCAGACAAAGTATTGGATGACTTGATTGAGCATGCTTCCCTGCCCTTACACCCTTTGGCTCTTGCAATCAGCTCCCTCATTAGAATGAGTGGTATATGGAATCTCAAAAGACAAGGGTTCAATCAAATACTGTTTCATTTCATACAACAATGTCACAACACGCCATGCATGGGATATGATAGGGTGAAAGATAACAAGACCCAAGACCTCGTTTCTAAGTGTCTGACAGGATTCAGACTCACAAGGGACGAGCTTAGACATATTTGTATGCACTTGATACACTCATGCTCCATGCAGAATCAAACCACACAGTCATACCAAACTTTGTTGTGCAAACATTATCAATTTCCATGTTCGGAGATCAGTCAAACTTTGACCGGAAACGCCACATTGCAGAAAGAAAAAAATTTGTTGATTAATTCGGCTCTCTGTCAAGACCTTTCAGTTTTCGTTTTACAAGACAATCAGAAAACGACCTTCCATCGAATCAGAGAAAACACTAATGTGGAGATACTTAATCCACATCAAGTCCTACATCACTGTCGCCCAGTTCAATTTAGACTCCTTTTTCAACATCCAAATCCTTACATAGTCTTGGCGGAAATTCTCAATTCAAACTCAGAGTCCTGCCTAAGAAACATGATACATGATCGCATGCAACAATCCAAAAAAATCCTGCATCACTCCTTCCTAAGTAAAAATGGACTATCATATGAAACTTTCAAGAATGTGGTAACACTGGGCGATCTGGAACGTGAGCACAAGTTCTGTCTCCTTCCAAAGCAAGACACCATCTGTAATTTAGTCCTGTCATCCCACTACATTCCGGAAGTAATCTTTCCACTTGTCACTCTCTCTTATCAAACAAATATAGCTTTCTACAACCGAACAAAGAATACAATGAATTTGTTCATGTTTTGGAAATCCCGATGTGTAGTGTATGAAACCGAAGGATGCCACTTCCTACCAAGTGTCAATTCTAGGTTAGGGTTAGGGTTAGAAGGGTCCCCCCAGAATATTTTTTGTATTTTTTTGCCGGTACAAAATCCACATGCGGCCCATATACTAATTCCTATGTTAAATTCGATTTTCAGAGTGGTCCCCAACAATATTTTTCATTTTCCCAACTGGTACAAATTCCACACTTGGCATTTTTCTCAATTTCAGTGACAGATGGGTCCTCCCGAATTTTTTTTTGAATTTCTTGTGGTGTAAATTCATCATACGGCCGACTTACTAATTCCCACGTTGAGAAAATTTTTGTTAAACAATTTTCCTACATTAAGACTTTAAGACAAAACCTATTTTAATACAAATATGATTCTAAATTTTTATCTTTAATTATTTGAACATAAGTTTCAAATTCTTGCAACTTGGTTCCTCTGTTTCAAAAAAAGCAATTTTTCTCTCTCTTAAAAGGGTTAGGGTTAGTTCGGGGGCAATAAGTTTTTGTTACAACACAATGATCAGGTTTGGTTTGAACACAAGAAATGATAGATTTCATCACGTTTCTCCTCTGACCTAAAGAAATAGGGTGTCATGGCCATATCTTCAGTCAACCCCCGTTTGGCGACCAGAAAGTATGCAGGGCACTCCATCTCCGAAAGTTCCAACTCCACAGGATACAATTGCACCCCCTTGATGTTCACAACTTCACCCTTTTTAATTCTCAGTATGTTCCCCCTTTTGATATGATGCTCCAGATTCATCATTTCCATTCTCATGATTTCCTCATCCGATTCACGAAGATAATCAAAGGCTTCAAATTGATGGTTCCAGTAAATCATGAATGCACCATCATTGATGTAGTCCTCAATCCTCTTCTCCAACACTTCTAAGGACAGTGTCATGAAGGCCATTGTGGTAGGAGATTGGTGAATTTCTGTTGGTTTGACAAAATAGTGTATGGGTCAGAAAAAATTGTAATTTGAGTTGGAATCTCACAACATTCAGTGTGCTCTGTGAAAAATTTATGAGAAGATAGCATCATACTTTTCTTCATCATATTTTGTAATGAATTCAAAAAATTCTGTCACTCTGACCACCCCCTTCTCACCAACCAGGGCCAGGCATAGGCAATTTTGTTTCTCCAGATAAAAATCTGCTGACATCTGACCGCCATAGTTTACACATCACTTTAAGGGACTCACCTTTTCTTCACACACTCTCACTGACCACGGCCAGATGTCGGCATCCTTTCATCTCCGGTCAAAAATCGGCCGACGTCTGGCCTTCGTAAGTACACACCACTTTAATGGACTCACCTTTTCTTCTCCCACACTCACATCACCAAGGCTCATAAATTTTTTAACTTAGAACATCCTGAAGACATGAGTAAGACCTGACCTGCATGTGGTACTCCACTCTCATGACCAACCCACCCTTTCTTCTCTCACTCTCACACAACCCCTTCTGACTGACCACGGCCAGACGTCGGCAACTTTTTGTCTTGGGTCAAAAATCGGCCGACGTCTGGCAGTCGTCGGTTCACGTCATGCTAAGTGACTCGCCTTTTCTTCTCATAATCTCACCAGCCACGGACAGACGTCGGCAATTTTTTGTCTCAGGTCAAAAATCGGCCGACGTCTGGCCGTCGTAGGTACACGTCATACCAAGTGGACTCACCTACTATTCTCTCACTCTCTAATCTCCCCTTCTGACGGATTACGGACAGACGTCGGCAACTTTTTGTCTCCGGTCAAAAATCGGCCGACGTCTGGCCGTCGTAGGTACATGTCATGTCAAGAGGACTCACCCTCACTGACCACGGACAGACGTCGGCAACTTTTTGTCTCCGGTCAAAAATCGACCGACGTCTGGCCGTCGTAGGTAACATACTCACATCAGCAAGGCTCGTAATTTTTTTACATAGAATATACTCAAGCATGAGTAAGACATAACCTGCATGTGGTACTCCACTCTCATGACCAACTCACCCTTTCTTCACATCACCCCTTCTAACTGAGGACAGACAAAGGTGGGCATTTTTTCGTCATGGGTCAAAAATCGGCCGACGTCTGACCGTCATATGTCCATGTCTTAGCCAGACACTTAGGAATGAATTTTTGAAAATTTCACTATGATGATTGTACTGGATGAGGTCATAATTTTTTCCATTGATCAGAAATATCAAATTTAACATGCAAAGAAACATTCAGGGTAATGTGCAGGATAACAGGGGCAGGAATGTTGCCTTCAGAAACAGGTCAGGACTGGAGACAATGTTAGAAAGGGTCTCTGACAGAGTTATACAAGAAGTAATCAGGTATTTGGAAGATTTTGCTGAGAGAGAGTTGGCAGATGCTATTAGTGACAGATTAGAGGAGATGTCAGATCAGTTGGTGGAACATTGTATGGAGAGGTTGGAGGAAAGATTGAATGGAATTGAAGAAAGAATGCTAGAAAGGATGACAAATGACATTGAACAAAGATTGATCGGAAGGATGACAGCAAGATTCCCCAGGAATGAGACAAGACAAGTGAGAAATGGTCCA
>JALLPC010001148.1:0-10268 GCA_036940045.1 Stephanocyclus meneghinianus | reverse complement strand
ATCTCCCGTAGCGATCGAGTCGGCAACCTCTTCACAGCCATGAAGTTAGTCGCCGCCTCTGCCCTATTCTACAGCGCCGGTTCCTCCTTCGCCCAGACCTTTCATCATCTGAAGCACGAGTCCGCCGCAGACAGCGTCATCATAGAGCCAGAAGTAAGAGTATCAGCGCCGTCGAACAACGCGTATCAATTCCGAAGTGTCGAAATAAACAGGGGTCATCGACGCCTTTCGTCCAAGGATGACCCGCCTTCGTACATGAAGGACCTTTACGAAGATTTGAAGGCTAGGAAGAAGCTCATGGAGGAGACGCCGCCCGACGAAGTCAAGTATTGGTTCGAGTACACTGGGCCGCTCCAGGTGAGGCGCATAGTGCATGAGTCGTGATCTCTTCTTGGCTTGACTCAGTTTTGTTGGGGAGGATGAGGATACTTAAAATTCAAAGCATAGTTCATCCTAAGCTCGAAGTCACCCTTTGCTTGAGGACCAAAACATCATCAGAATCACTAATCTGACTCCCCTTTTATGGAAACTTGTTCTCTTGACCTTGCACCTTGTGTCCTTCTAGATTGTATACTTGTGTCTGTCACACTTGTTTATTCGGATGAAAATTAACTCCTCATTCTCCTTCTCGCAGAAATATTTTTATCGATACTCGCGATCTCGCAAGAAGGCTGATTCATTCGAAGGCCGCGACGATTCTGGAGTTGTCTCGTCGCGCTTTGTCGAAAAGCCGGGAGGAGGACGAGAGTACTCTGAGTTCTTCGCAAAAAATCCAAGCAATGTGCCAAAGGATGAAATTCCTGCTTATACTCGCTTGCTTGATAACTGTTTGGCGATGGGGAGTGAAAAAAGGCCAGATAGGAGTGCTGGGTCTGTCTGGGCGGAACTTTTTGCCGATGTAGACAAGAACTCAAAGAAAGGACCTTCTCCCGATCGATGCCGTATCTTATTTACACTCAACACTGTCGGAGTCAGTCGAGGCACCACCATGTTATGGGAAACTCGTCCGCCGCTTCCCCATTCAGCTGAGCCTCGACCTTGGATATCTGAACAGGAGACCGCGGCCACGCACTTGGAGAGAAACTTACAGGAGATTGATGCAATGTGTGCCACAGGGTTGATTGCCGCGCGTGTGCAGGTTTTGGTCTGTGAACCCATACCCGGAGTCTGGACCGACTGGATGGATTCCATGCTGCCCAACTGTGGGGGTCGACCAGATCCCATGAAGGGAGGCCAGGAAAACGCGGAGCACCAAGTGGAGGAACGAGCTAGTCCGGTGCAAGTTGTCGTAACTGCGAATCCCAAGACTGCGGATGTGTGTCACGACTTGAAGAGTGGATTCATGGAGCAACGTATGCAGGATTTGGTTTTGTCGCCGCCATATTTGACGGGTGCACAAGTGGAGAAAGATTTTGACCCATCGGTGAAAACCACGCACAGGGATTTAGTTAGTAGCGATGATCATGATTTGTATGTTGCATTTAAATGGTCAACATTGGTGACCACGAGAGGCGTTTACTCTTTTCTGCAAGCTTCGGCAGACTTGGCAATCGCGGCCGCTTCACGTGACTCGAAATCTATGGCAAAGGATGAGGAGGAAGACGGTGTTACTGTTGTACTGAGCAACTCTCCAACGAGTCCTTTCCTTATTCCTTCTTTTGTCCGCGTCTCGTATGTGAGCGAGGAGAATAACAAGGTAGCAAAGTGGAGGATGCACGGTGACTTCTTCCACCCTGCCGCTTGGGAGATTTGCAAAGATTCATTTGACATGTCTTGGATTCCAGAAAGCTTATCTGGTTCGGGGGGAGTAACCCCAGCTTGCCAAAAACGCGATGACTGCGGACAGTGGTGGATTTATTTTGCGGAGGAGCAAATGCCGACGAGTCCTGAAATTTATGCTAATGAGGTCACAGCTCCTCTTGTACAGGGAGGCTCAAATTATATTTGGATGGTCACGGAAAGACAGCGGCAGGAACTTGTCAAAGTGAAAGTCTGTGTGAATGCCGCGGGAGACGACAAAAGAGCGAAGGAGGAATGTGGAGATTTTCCCCAAGCTGTGATTCCGCTGGGTGACCTTGAGTCATTTCTTATGAACTTTACGCCGAACACCGGTAAGTCGTTTGTTACTCGATCTCGAAGCTGGGCTTTGGCTCAACCTGCCTTCATGTACTGAATCACATCTGCGGTTGCTTTATTTCATCTACGAAAGCTCTAGGTAAGAAACACAGTTCATCTCGCTTCCCAGGATACTCTCGTGCAGAGGAACGAGCGGCCGATCGTGAAAAGGTCCGAGAAAGGAAGCAGCTCAAAGATCAGGAAGACATCGAAAAGGCGTTGTTCGACTACACAATTTATCCAGCAGCCCTGTTTCACAAGGATGCCACCATCAAGGCTGCGAGAGCAAGAGACTTCGTGCTCACTGGTGCCAAGCGCGATCCTGATGCAATTGGACCTCAAAAGGTTAAAAGTGCCTACTATGACGTAACCATCACCAAGCCACGTGAGGCAACGTCAGCCTGGTGCCAATCAATATCACGCAAAGGATTGTGTACCTTGTACGCTGATTATTTCCGCTCTTTTGTTGACGAACGGTGCTTGGAGGCTTGTGGGATGCTAAAGAATTGGAGCAAGATCGAGAAAGTGACAGATGAGTTGTNTAGAATAGTACTTACAGAAGTGAGTTTCATGTTGAATATTTGGCTAGATCATCTAATGATTATGGGCCTTCCGTTAGAAATCTTAAATGAGGAGAATTATAACAAACCTTGCATGTCATCGCCATCTGCTGTGAGAAAATGGTTTTTCACGTTAGTTCGTGTTCTTCTTTGTTTTGTCATGGCCTTGTCAGCAGCCTTCGATGCTCCTGATTGTTTCGACATGAACAAACGTTTTTCCACTTGGCTCATACCGCCCGAAGAACTCAAGACTGCCCCAAAAATATCATGCAGAGTTTCATTAGTCATCAGCTGAACTTGGAACCCACCTTGGAGGCAATGTCGCACAAAGTTAAGCTGGATTATTTCCTTCCATGATGTCAATTTCAACTTTCCTCTTCTAAAGTTTACCTCTTCGGTTGGTGATTCATCATCAACAATGGTAGCCATGTAATCCCTGAATGTTGCGCGTTGCTCTTTCTTTGTCTTCCTGCTCATGTGATGACCAGATTCAACGGAGAGCTCTCCAATCCTCTGCTTTACTTCATCCATCAAGACTTCCCACTCAGTTCCATCCCATGAGCCTCTACGAAATCTTCTCTCGGTTATATTTTCTGCTTCGTCTTCATTTAGTCCTAAGTTCAAACGACACTCGTGTATGTAAGCAACACATTCACCGGCCGAACTCCTCAGTCCTACATCGGGTGACTCCAGACAACTAGCTAACAATGGAAGAAGGGTTAAACCTCGTCCTAGACTCATAGCATCGTCCTCGGCATCTCCTGCAGCGATTCGTGCATCATGAAAAGTGGTCGCCAACAAGGCCCACGAATCCAACGCAGCAGACCTCAATAGTGGAGATACTTTTTCGCCACGAAACTTTTCAGCTCCAATCTTTTCGCACAAATTCATAACTGCCGAACAGTCCCGTCCATTCTCTAAACAATCAGTACCGCAAATAAAGTGCATCATGGCCAAACACCTTAATGCTGCACATCGGACTTGAGTTGCCCTCCCGGTTGCATTTACGACCTTCTTCAATGGATCATTCCAGTTTTCGACCACATCATCTCGATCTTCACCCAAAACAACACAACAAGCCTCGAGCACACGACAAGCTGCATACTGCTCTGCAGGCGTAGCATTTCCACTCCCGCCTCGCAGCGATGACATGCACGCTTCAGAGAGTGCCTCCCATCCATTAGATTCGAGTATTTCTCTCCCTTCGTTTCCGTCGGCATATTGCGTGACGCTCCTGAAAATGACTTTGTAAGCAGCTTCGCGTTTTGCAGATCGTTTTTCGGAAGAAAGAGTCGAAGCTAGGGAGAGGCTATCCTGCAATTTGGATCGACGGACCTCGGATCGTGATAGCTCATCATCGTGGTTTTCGTCGTCTCGATCTCCTTCTTCAAAGTCGTTGAAGCTGTTTGCTTCAGAATACACCGAGCTTCCTCCCGCGATGCTAAAGTCATCAGGAAGCTCCATGTCGTGAACTTCAACATCGACATCATTGTCATCGTTATTTTTGCCTTTTTTGGGCTTGCGTTGTTTCGGTACGGCGTCTTTCTTTTGTCTGCCGTGACTCACCATGATGATGACGTATTGAAAATGAAAGTAGTGGCACTAAATTGTTGTGGGTGTGGTATGCTGCAGCTGTAACAATGAAGTCCAACTGCAGCTGTAACAATGAAGTCCAATTATTGAAGGAAGAGAGATAATTAATTAACAGTGCATGATGCATGGTATTGTATGGTATGAGTATGGTGGTATGGTACGAAACAAACATCATCACAACAAGACATCCATCCATCAGCACCGATCAGCATACCGTACCATACAGAGTCTATCTCTGTGCAGGTTTTGTTGGACAAAGGGAATAGAAAACGGGCGAAAGGAAGACCGTGAGTTGACACCAGGATGTATGTGTATGGTACCATACGTATCGTACCTAGGTAAGTGGCATCACTATTGTACCTCTAGCGCTAGTCACACGCATGCTCGGAATTGTATTATGTACGATGCAATTATACCATACCATAATATTTATTAAGTTTGTACAATACCATACCATTCATTGCGGAAGAATGGTGATTATGGCCGAGAGCGGGTGACAACATTATTTTCTTTACTTTTCCGAGATGATGACACTATTGTACCATACCATACCGTACTCTCTCCCGTACGATATGGTACCCCGGTTAATTAAAAAATACGAACGCTGGGTATGGTACAATACCATAGCTTGCGGTTGTCAACCATCAACCCGACACCTCAAGCCCTCGCGCGTGGGTTTCGCTATTCATTCGTGCCCTCTCTCCATTTATAACCCCGCATCGTAATCATGAATAAACCGTCGTCATCGGACAATGGACAGCAAAATCTGTCGCTCGCAGCGATCGTGTCAATGGCCCTCCTCGCCCTGCAGTTTGGAATTCAACCATCAGTGACTAAACGCTACACTTCTCCCGAAATCATTAAGAGCACTGTCATATTTCTTCAAGAAGTAGTAAAGTTGATTCTCGCGGCGGTGGGCATCTCGCTCTCGTCGGACGGCTGGGCCAAAGTGACCGCTGGGTGGACAGTGTCGTCTTGGCTTAGGCTCTCTCTTCTGCCAGCCATGATCTACCTCGTTCAGAATATGTGCTCTCTCCTGGCGTATCAAAATCTAGATGCGATTACCTACAACGTGCTCAACCAAACCAAGACCCTATCGGCAGCGCTGTGTTGTTATCTCCTACTGGGAAAACGACAGAGCGGCATGCAAATGCTGGCATTGGTGTTGCTGTTGATGGCAGCGTTGGAGATGGAGGGACTTTTGCCAATGGATGCATTGTTACCATCCTATTGGAATAATCGGACCAAAACGGACTCTCAGTTTTTGCCGCCTCTTTCGCCACGGAGATTCACTCACGGAGTCATACCCATTTTGGTTGCGTCGTTCTTGTCTGGTCTTGCTGGGGCAATCACACAAAAGAGTCTCCAGGGTGAAAATCGAAACGCTCTTCTCTTCACTATGGAATTATGCGTGGCATCCATAATTCTCTTGCTGATTTCATTTCTGAGAAGTGATGACGGAGCACAGATTCAACAACGAGGATTTTTTGATCAGTGGACATTGTTTACAATATTGCCCATTTTGACTAATGCTGCCGGAGGAATCCTTGTTGGTCTGGTGATTAAATATGCCGGCACCGTTCAAAAGGGTTTTGCATTGATATTTGGGATTTTAATTTCGGGACTCTTGCAAGGGAGTCTTTCGAAAGAGGAAATCGCGGGTGGTGTTTTGGCGGGGATCAGTTTGTGGATGCATTCAACGTACCCTTACCTGGCGAAGACGAGTGAAAAGGCGCCTATCGTGAATGGAGTGTCCACTTCTAAGAGTACAAAAGTGGCAAATGGTGGAAGAAGAGAAAGAAAGTCTAGAAAAGAAGATTAAACTTTACTTTCCGGAATTCAATTTCACGTTTCGTTCTTATTTCATCATGTCACGTATGTAACTTGAAAGCATTATTGAATAGAAATGAAATAATTCCTTGACAAAAAGAGGTAGTTCTTGTAGTTGAAACTGCGTCTTGATGCACCCCTGTACTGGTATTGTGAATATCAGGATTTCAGAGCACAGTGAAGATCATGTTCCCCTGTATGATTGTCTCTGAAAGGACATAATGGGAAATCCACTTTCGTCAAGACATTTTTGTTCTGTCAGCTTATCTCACTCAACATGATAAACAAAAAATTCAGTTAACAGATAAGTCTTTTATCATAACTTGGTGAAAAATAAGTTGTAGATGTCAGAGTCTGCCCAACAGGCATAGGGCTATTTTCAGATTATACATTATTTCAAGTAAAAGCTGGAATTTTTTTCAGCTGGGGTAGTGATGAAGGGATTGGCCCATACATAATGATAAATGATGAGATGAAAAGGAACATTTAGAATAAGGTTTACTACGCATCAAAGAATTAGAAAATTTTACATAAAAAGACAGAGCTTTGATGTTTAATCCCAGCATGTCATCAATATGTTGAAGAAGAACAGGGATAGAATTGTGATTCTTTTATAAACCAGCAGCTTTTGCTCCGAAGATTGGATCCCAATGTGCAACTTTGTAGCTCGATACTCAAAAATACATTAAACAGTAAGCAATGTAAGGGTCATTTTTCAAGTCTGATATGTACTGAAGTGTAGCTCTAGTTCCTATTAGGAGATTTTGCCAAAGATCATTGCATCTGTAATAGGAGACAACAGTGTGTACATTTGTTTGTATCAAAATTTCAGAAAAGCACAAGGGTGTTCAGAAAGAGAAGCAAACAATTATGAATAGTTTGTTCTTGTTCTTTTGGAAAGTAATGCAAAACCAAGTTCAATAGGAAAATGATCTCCGGTAGGAACTTTTGATGCTTTTAAGCAAAATGGTGTCGCACATTCAGATAAAGATTCATTGTTAAATTTTATTGTTTTTTGTTGATCTGTACAATGACTATCCCATCATTTGTGAATGATCCATTTTTTATTCATGTCTGTTGATTTGTTTTGCTTTGATTTGTTTTGTTTTGTATACAGTAGTTCAAAGGTCATTACAGAAAAAAACATGATAAGGCTTGACATTAATGGAAGTTGGAGGTGTTTCAACATCCATAGTGCCTCCATTTGGTGTCAGTTTTATTAAGATGACAAGAAAGTTTTTTCATCCGGAGAGTTCAATGCTTAAGAGTACCCTCATATATGAGTCCTGTTAGCCATATTGGCATTGAGATTTTGTATGTGTAAGATATGCTGGATGAGTAGGAACAAAATATTCATAGAAATATGGTTGTTTTTCTGCATGTGTACTCCATTTATTATATTTCATTCATTTTTATTTAACAACTTGTGTTTTGAAATGCTGTGCCAAGAGTTTTGTTATGAATGCAATCAGATCTTGGCATTTGTAACTTCTGTTTACAATTATGGTACCATACAAAAAATGAGTTAGATTATGATTATCAAAGTGTGACAGTTTTGGGTACAGTTGAAAGTCTGATGAAGTTAAATGCAATTCCTGAAGGTATCATGACAAGATTTGCTATTTGCTCTAGATAATTTGTGCAATGGTATTGCATAGATTATTTCATATGATCTGCGTTTTGAAATATTTTTACACTTCTTTGAGATAGAGTTTGCTCTCTATTTCAGCTGTATTTTGTTTTGACAAGTTATCATAAAAATATGATGCTTTTGTTAATATTCTATTTTAGATATTCTATAGCCAAGTGTAGTAAAGAACCTCCTACACAAGATGTTGATTTAAGTCACCTTGCTTGATTACTGCAACATCTCTGTATGGATTGTCATATTTTGTGTAACTGCTTTGAGCTTTTCATCAAGATAAGCTGGCATCAAAGGTTTAACCATTGAAATTTAATTAATTATAATTGACAATATGTTATCAATAATGTATTTTTGTTTAAATCTGTGTAGGTGGTCAATCTCCGAAGGTTTAAGTCTTTTTGTTGTTATGGACCCTTCATTCATTTCTAGTGGAACATCTAAGAACATGTTTGTTGTATCCATTGATGATCAATGCAGCAATGCCCCTAAAAACAGTTTTTATAGCAATCTCCAATTCCAGTAATTTTGTTAATTCTGTCATTGATGGAATTAACCAGTTTTACATTCCATGTGAACCTGTGATGAGCAACATTGGTGCAGTGTCTGACATTATTTGCAACATTCATGAAGTGTTCCTGCATTATTTGAAATTCAAAGAGCTCATCTTGTGAAAGATGCTTTGTAGTAATGAATTGATTAATTGTTTGTTCCAACAATTCATTTTTTCATGTACAAAACAATTTCTTGGATTAATGTCATGTTCATCTTGATTATCTATTTCATCAAATGAATGTTTGAGTGTGTTTTGTGCCATTGCCTCATTGTATTCAGTTTTTTCATTATGTATGAAATTTGTTGATCATGATCAATATGAGATACTTGAACATCTTTATTAGAAAATACTTTATCTTTTGCATTCCTGTAGTTGATTCAACAGTCCATTTGTGAATGCAACACTTTCCATTATTTTGAATTGTTTTTGTCACTTTGACCCATCTTAATTTAAGTACTTCCTTCTTTGTCAAGTTCATTTTCAAAAAAAAACGTTTTTTTCTCATTGTGTATTTATGCTTCAGTAGGTTTTCATACTGTTCTTATCAGGCCAACATGTTGCATCTATACCATGATAATCACAAAGTAGCTTAATTTTTGCAAGACTGTTTAAGCAGTGCATCATAGAAGTTGTGTAATCCAATGAAAATTTGGTTATAGCAGCATTCTTATTCAGTTGTAGTTCTGCAATAATGTAGTAAGGTCTTTCCATTCATTGGAGTAAATCATTTCTTGGTTTTTGCCATTTAAAATTGATTCTGGTCAAAAATAATGACAGGAAGACTTCATAAAAATTCATTGTATGTTTGCATGTAAATTGGTTTCAATGTCAGGAGGTTTTAGGGCTTGTGGATGTGAATCTTTGAAAAACTGTCATGTGCAAATTTTTGACTGTAAGGCTCAATGATGGTTTGCATATATTTCTATACCTTTAAATTTATATATTTTAGATTTTTTCTGGCTTTACATGTACATGAGGTAATTCAATGTCAACGTTGTTTCTGGTTGGTCTATTTGTCCTTTTATGATACGGAAGTATTCAACTCAGTTGAGATTCTTAATTTGTTCACATGTACATTGATAATGATGTGGATAGCTAAATTTTTTGTCCAATCATCAATTTGATAGAATTGATGTAATCAATAGGCTTCAATATATAATCTCATTTCCAGAGAATTTGCAGACCAATTCATTTTCAAAAGAGTTGTTTTAATATCATGTAGCATAGAGTTAGAGCCAGAATCATTTTTTGTTACTGTTGGTTTCCATAACTATGGAAAAATAACATTTGAACATGATAAACTATTTTAAACCATTTTATTCTCAATATTATCATTCAATTCCATATTTTCTTCATATTCTGAAGATAAAGATTAAAAAATATTCAGATGTATCATCAGATTATGAGGCAATCTCATTCTTGTTGTTGCTTATTACTTCATTGTGTGTATCATTTTTGAAAGAAAGAATTTTTCCCTTTTTATCATATTAATACAAGATTGGATGTCACAAAAAACACATGATTCAGAAGAGAGTGATACATTAAGTCCAAGGAGAGCACTTGCAGCTTGTGTGTCAAATATTTCTATTAAGGACCAGATGACATTCAATATTCTAGGTAATATATGTTTGACAAATCTTGTATTTGCACATTTGTCTTTGCAATGCTCCGGAATCTTTTGCATGTTCCATGACTTCAGAGATAATATCTATTGATTCTCCCAATGGTATTTGATGTTGTCCACACATTGGCCAATATAATAAGCTGTAACTTTACTTTGTTTAGAAGATCCTAATAAAAGTGTACTTGAAAGACATACAAAAATAGCTGTCAAAATGGATTGTAGTCAACACAATATCCATTGACATAGGCCAAGAATCTGGTTACACTTGTAAGCTCTAGGAGTTTCCAACTGGAACCTCCCCAAGAGTCTTCTTCACTTTACAATGAGCAAAGGAAGTACACAAATCAC
>JALLPC010001147.1:0-10263 GCA_036940045.1 Stephanocyclus meneghinianus | reverse complement strand
TTCTACTTCTTATTTACAACTATCCTTTTTCTACCGGCCAACGGCTTAGGTCAGCTTCTCCTGTGCGCTTGGGGGCGAAGGAGAGCCCTAGGTTCTGAATGCCATCCCTGAACAAACCGGTTCCTCCGGTTCCTCCCAAGAGGAGAGAGAACTTGTCACCCCACGTGCTTGTTTGAGCAACCCCTTCAACCAAGGCAGGAGGCAATGTTGCCGCCATGGCAAAGTCCGTTCAAAGAGGGGTTTGGGGGGCGGTGCAGGACGAAGGGTTAGCAAACTCAATCGTCTCGTACCCGTTGTCATCAAAGAAGTTTAACGACGGGTCGACCCGGTCCAAGATCACACTCAGAAGGGCATCATCAGGGCCTGACTTCAGCACGTTCGTGCAACACCTCCAGGAAATGCAAACAAATCCCCAGAGACAAAAACCGATGCAGTTAACTCACTGTCGGCCACCTCGAACAGTCGGGAAGAGGCTTCCGGCGCCAAAACTGCCGGGCCAAGACCACTTGTCACATGAGTTATGGCTGGAGGAGCCGTGCCCATCCTCAATCGAGCCGCATACGAAGTAAGCGCAGCAACAGAAGCGAAAGGGGAGGACAAAGCCGCCGCCGAAGGAGGCGGGGAGGCGGGAGGAGACGTGGAACGAGGGCGAGGAAACATCGGTAGAAACAGTTCAGACGCAAAGGCAGCGGAGATCGAAAGAGTGAGACCGTACGGGAGAGGATAACAAAAAAGTCATGGGGTTGCTTGCCTCAACGGGGTGATCGGCCCCCTCTCTGCCAAGCACCATGACCAAATCGCTGCCCAACTTTCTTCGTCAAACTTCGTTCTGGGGAAAAGTGAGCTTCTTCAGAGCTGCGATCCTAAGCAGAGTTGGGCGGGAGCTTGGTCGATCCAAGACCAACTCCGTCCACTATTTCTCTACTTTTCCTTTCACAGAAAGGATCTTAGCTTGTCTTATGCCCTCTTTCCTTCTCCGTTCACTTTGTACTACCTCCTTTGCTGGTTGGCTTGATTTGGCAGTGTCATCATAAACTGATAGTGAAGTTGTCGTCATCTTTCTGAACTACTCAACATTACTCTATATTCTACATAACATAATCGATGGGGGATAGGTGACCCATGTCACCTCAGCTCCTCGTTAGAAACCATGCACTTACTTCTTGTGGTCACAATTCCCCGTGGGGATGTCATGCCCACCAAGAGTGGCTTATGTATCAGGGGTGGGATCAGTCATGGGTGGTGCACCAATAGGGAGGATATTTGTATCCAGGGATGTAGGATCCCCCAGTTGCCAGACTGCCATATGTGCAACAACTCCCGTGCGGGTCCAACGTTGATCCACTTGTTCAACACTAAGCAAGTCATTGGCCTAAGAGAATTGAGATGCAATAAACCCCCTCCGAAAATGAAACAAGAAGAGTGAGACTCAACCGGCCAAGTACTGCGTTAGAAGTACTTGGCAAAAATAAGCATCCCTGAGACCGCATTCTTCACCTGGGTGTACACTTGCCTCATGGGCAGACCAGGCAGAGTGCCTCTTTTTTCCTCTTGAGTGCGCCAGTGCCCCATTAGATCAATAATTGATTGAGGCACTCCCAAACTGAGAGCAGTAGTGGTCCTGCCTTGCCGCCCTGATCTCCACAAACTAAAATCCGATGGGTCTACCGCGGCCGGGATTTCCCCCAGAAAATGGCGTTTGACCTGTTCCAATAATTCCACCAAAAGAGGGTCACAATGGCCCATCTTCCTTCTGTGGCCTTTCTCATCTGCAAACAACCATCCGTTCTGCCACTTCTCAATGACTAAGTTCCTTCTCATGATCCTCCTGAACCACATGAGAGTTGGAAGATCCAATTGAGTTTGCTTGGGTATAGGGATACAATGCCATCTGAGATTGTTCTCTCCTTTGAAGCGCCCATGCAGAGTAACCATGATGAAGGGCTCTGGGGAGTTGATGGAATCTTCCCAAAGGGTTTGCATTCCGGTGAGAGAGGCCAATGGAACTTCTTCACCTTGTAGGTTGCCACAGAAAGTCATTAGGACGTACACCATCAGTTCCTCCAACCTTTTCTTCTCCGCTTCATCCAACGAGTTGTCCCAAAGGTCCTGGGCAATCTTGTCTAGTGCGTGAAAGATATCCAGGGTGAAGGCCTTGTCTTGGCATCGAATCTGACCCATCCGGTATTTGGCTCCCAGCTTGAATCGCACAAACTATTCTCCCGATGTCACACATGTAGTGGCATGAACTCTCTTTTCGTCCTGCGCATACAATGTGTCCACGTTGTATCCTTGGCCTGCTGAGTGCACGTGTCGGAACCAAGTAGGAGTTTTCCTCATAGTGTCATACTGCAAATGGTTGGCATACCTTCCGGGCCGTAATGAGGCGTTAAGAGCTATGATAGCAATGGCCATTCCAACTCTGTCTTCCACATAAGGCCAGCCCAACTGAGGTAGGTAGTCTGACAACTCAAACGTAAACTCTGCAGACCGGCAATCCACCACCAGCCGGTTGAGATTGGCTTTGACGGTATGGTTCTGGGCACTCTGCTGCCGCATACATCCAAATTTACTCGGCAAATTCCCAATAAGGTGTACCCATCTGACCCCTTAGAGAGAGTAGGATCGTGTTTCTTTACATTCCAAAATTGACAGAGGTTGCATTCGAAGGGAACTCCTATCAGATGATCACCGTCTTTTCCTCTTGTGTTTGTGTGGTCGTCGTTGATTGGGACTTCTATCCCTTTGTCCTCCTCCGGCAAGTCCTGGACAGGAAAAGGATCGTTGGGATGAGGTACATAACAATCTCCACACCATACATTCCTGCACGGGGGGAAACTCCCTCTGTGCATCAAGAAATTGGAGCAAAATAAGCCTGCTCCATTCTTCCGGACCTTCCCACAAGCCCGGCACATACCCTTCCAACTCATGAAGTTTCCTTGGGTCATTTTGTCCCTCCCTCCATAACTTGAAACCCCGATTGAGGGTTCCCTCCGTTCGAGAGATACCGTCAGTTCCTTTAACCACCCAGGGACCTTGGTAGCTTTGAACAAACGTGAGAGGGAACACAATCAGAATGATTAATGGCTCATGCATGTCAATGGGCCAGAAGGCCGGGTCACACGGGACAGAAAAAACAATATCAGCATCTTTGGACAATTGCTTGCGCCACAAATGAGTCATCAATCAGGGCACGGCAAAAACATGGGGGAGGTGGGGATTTGTGAGGCAATCATCGTTGAACAACTCTAACACAGTGGACATGGCTGCCGGAGGGGGGTACCCACAGATGAGGTTGATTCATTTCATGGAGGAGGAACCAGTCTTCAGGGGCCAATATCTTGAGAGGTACCCCGCACCAGGCAGCCCCATCCTCATTAGTCCACCAGGACTGGATCCATCGCAAGACAGCCCCTGCTGTTTGATCATCGGCCGACTGACTAAGAGGCAAGAAACTCCACGGGGTTGTTCCGGATTTCATCATTCCTTCCAACAGGTCTCCGCGTGACAGACCACGATCCCTGCTACCTTCATTCGGGTACCAGCAATATGAATAACGTGGAGTAAGATTCCTGTACGTTGTTGTAGCTGTCTCACCCGCAGGATGATATCCGACAGCTTCTCCGACTGAGAGTGTCCTTTATAATAGCACCCTTTGAAGGTAGAATTGTCGGTGAACACCATCACTTCTTCCTCAGTCAAACGACCTTCCTTCTCCAAATACTCCAACTGGGATACAAGGTTATCAGCCTCCCAGTAATTTGAACTCTCCTGCTGATAGGTCTGGTTGTAGTTTCCTGACTCCCAATGGATATGTGCTGCGTCCCATACGGCTGAACCAAACTCTTTTCCGCTGGCATCTCCCGTGAGATACAATGCCAAATAAGAGCGGGTTGCACGGAGAAGAGAAACCGAGGGTACATCACCCGCAAATAATATTTCCAAAGCTTTCACATCTTCGCTTAACTGGTCCACTGGAGTAACAAAGTCTGGAGCCTTGGACACCCCTGCAGTAGCCTCAGAGAAAACCACTGGATTGACATAAACCCACTGCTCCCCTTCCCACTCCCAAATGGTGAACTGAGATTTCAGGCACTTCACCTTCCATCCTCTCTTGGTGCATCCCTCCCTCCAACTGTCAATGGTCAGATGAAGGCCTTTAAGGTAGGGGGGCATCCAATTGTATGTCCTGGAGACATAAATCAAGAACCTCCATATTTGTTCCAGCCGCTTCACGGGGATCCTCCCGTCTTCCCTTTCTGCTATCAAGTTCGATAACTCCTGGATCATGTCTTTCGTTTTGTCCCACTTCTTCTGGGACACCAAGGCAACGAGAGCATCCCGGGTGTGGATAATGCTTCCTGCCCAAGGTCCAGGCATTTGAGATGGGGTTGTATGCTTCCGGGAGGCATCTTGCACCCCCAAATGAGAACAGACTGAGCAGAACCTCTGGGATGCTGACCAGCACTGCTCCTCACAAAATCCCGTGGGCCTTCCATTGTCCACGTACAAAAAGATATCGCTAGCAATGTGACCATCTTTTTGCCGCTTATATACCCATGGATACGTGGAGTCGTAGTCTGCCTGTCCCAGTAGGTTCAGAACCACACATTCCCACTGGAAAGGATTAGATGGGAGATCCTTGTTTCCATATGAGGGTAACTTGGCAATCACTGCCATCTGAATGCTGCGGTATGGGGAGTCACGCAGCCCCATCCAATTTTGGGTCCACCTTTCCCACCATCTGGTGCATGTCGCTTCCCTGCCAGGGAACTCATCCAAGGGAGCGGGCTGATGGTGGGGCATGTCTTCAGGCGTAGTACGGATGTGAGTTACATCTACTCCTGAGTAGGGATGGAGTTGTTCCCCCAAGATGAAATTCGGAAACATCTCCCCAATGTCCATATCAGCCTGGTAATAACCCAGTCGCAGACTTTGAAGCACATACAAGATGACGGGTAGCCCAAAGTGTGGAGCAAACAAGCACTCATTGATTCCCAACGCCACCCCATTATAGACCATGCAGACATCTGAGTCACCCTTGGGCACGTAGAACATGTGCATAAGAGACAAAACCAGGCCCACATTGATGTACAACCTCTCTCAAACCTTGTATAACTTTTGCCAGCACTTGATCCTGTCCTCAGGTATTTTTGGAGCCTGTTGGGGCTTAGTGAAACAAGGAAATTCCTTGGTAGGGTAATGAGGCTGCCCATCGCGGGCCCAGGCCACAAAGGACGACGGCCATTGCCAGAAGAATGGTCTTGAGCCTTGTCTCCAATCCCACCAATCACTGTCTGTGGCTTTCAGGACGCACTCCCACGCCGGCTCCCAATCCTTCTTGCATGTAGGGTGCCCTGTGAGGGTCTCGTGGGACTCTTGATACCTGGTCCTTCCGTTCTTTGTCCAATGGTAGCGCCCATCTTTCCAACGGATATACGTGTGGGGGCGGCAAATAACCTCCAGCACCCGTCGGGGCAGCTTCTGTTTAACCCAGCCCCAAAAGGACCAACAGACTCTTCGTCACCAGAAGCAAATGCCCAATACCCGGTAGCTGTCCAGACGGCTCCGCCACAACGGATGTAAGGGGTACACTCTGTCACCAGGCAAAGAACAGTCCCTAGAGTTGGGCCAGACCATTGGCAGAGTGTCCCTGAAGTAATTTTCCCAAATCTGGGTGGGGACGGGTGCGTCATCAGCCTTTTGTCCGTCCTTTTTTAGGATAGTATCTTCCACCTGTCTCAGATCGGTATCCATCAGATTTGGGCATGTACCCCACTCTAATGGGTCAATGGTGAGTCCAATGGAGGAAGGGGACCTTGGCGAAGTCAGTGTCGCTGGTGTGTCCGTAGCTGGTCGCATCGGATCCTCCTCCCAATTGTCATCATCCAGCTCGCAATCTGCCATGACAATGGTTGAGTTATCCCACTCGTCACTGTCAAACATAGTTGCTGACCCCATTAGCCGAGTTTCTAGTGACCCCATTGAGGAGGCAGTGGCAGAGTCATTCAGGCTTCCGAATCCAGACCCTGCATGAGACAAGGAGGAGGGATGGACGGAAGCGGACCCGGCTATAGGATTGTGCTTTCGTCGTTTGGTGTCCTGCCCCGGCAGGAGATTGGCATAGCGAACTCGCTTCCTCGACAATAGCGGTCGGGCCATCCCATCCCCAGCTAACCACAACTTAAACCCCTCCCGGAGAAAGATAGAAAAGAATAGGTCTGCCCCAAGCAATAGGACCTTTGCGGGTGCAGATGCTGTCAAATCCCGTAAATGGGCTGTCACCCCAAGTTTAACATACTCGTCCTGGGCAAGGAGAGGAGTATCCCACAGCAAAGACAACTCCCGAGGCGTGAGGGAGCGGGAGCCCCACCCAGAGGGAGACAGATCATAAGGCAGTGTAACCGAGCACCCAGACGAGTCGTGGGCATGAGCCCCCAACCCCCCACAGTGCCATCTGGCAGGGTCACCACCGCCTGACAGGCGCTCTTGTCGCCAGGTGGGGGGGTGGATAACAGGTGAGCCAGGGCATGGCAATCCACAGAATATCCAATAGTAGTCAGTGGTCATTGGGTCAGGGCGGGAAGCTCTCTCTCGCCCGACCAAAACTTGTCTGGCAACAACAACGTCAGCCAGAAGGTACCGTTGGTAGCGCCCCCAAGGAGGGAGTGTACAAAGGATTGTGTCAACAGGGTCCATCCGGGAAGGGGAGGGGGAGGGTCGGACGACTCACTGAGGGAGGAATAATACAAGTGAGGGCACCGCATAGTGTGCCAGTAGCCCGATCAAAGATGGGGTAGTGATGCCTTGTCCGAAAACACTGCCTGTGGCCGTCCGTGCAGGCGCCCACCCTGTTCCATGGCATATTTTGGTGAAAAAAGGGCCAAAGGGTAAAGTGACTGCATAACTGAGGTAAATGGAGATGGGGCAAACACTGCATGGGTGATCTGAAAGCCCAGAGCAGCAGCCACTGGAAACCACAAGCTAGGGGTTGCGCCCCGAATGACACATGGTCCTAAAGATCATCGGGTCAATGGAACGAATCCATGAAGATGAAGAACCCCATTCAATGTTTTAGATGATGGTTCCATTCCAGTCACACCTGACCGCAACATGGATATAGGGGTGCATATATTGGAAGGAAGCTATGTAAGAGGGTCGGAGAGGAGAGCACGATAAGCCGGGGAGGCACCCGTCACCGTCCCCTGGCTAAGTGAGGCAGAGGAGCGAGGGCATGACACAGAATGACAGGGCAGGGGATGGGTAGTCGGTGTTCTAACTGTTAGCCTAATTAGACTTCCCCCTGCCCCTGCCACCCCCTATTCCGTATCCAAACCAGTTGCGGAGTCCTCTGCAGACCCACCTGCCTTTGCCCCTGGGCCACCCCTCTGATGATTGAGGCCCTTCTTCTTCTTTTTCCCATCACCATCCCCTTCCGCCTGTGCCTGTGTTTTGAGTCGTTTGCGCATTTCGCCAAAATCTGTCTTATGAACATCATACTCCTGGTGGAGAGCTACATGCCCGGCATTGACTCGGGAAACTGTGGACTTAAGTTTACTCAGTTCCTCCTGAACCGTCACCAAATCAGCCTTTCGCAAGCTCCGCTGAAGAAAATACGAATTGAGCTTAGGGAAAATGCGAGGGTGATCACGATACTGGCATGCCCAAAACTTGTCATGAACTCCCAGGGAACTGACTGAAGCCCACATCGCCATAGAATTCGCAATTAGTGGGTCCGAGTACGAGTTAAGGTTGCGAGCCCCAGCTCGGGCTTTTCCCATCTCGTGGTAATATACCTGCAGGAAGATGAGAACCTGACCCCAAGCATCCGCCTTCTGAGCTGAGTTGTACGTGGCACAAGTGCCGCATGCTTTCACCAACAAGTTTTTATATAACTCTGAGCTTTCATTGATGATCTCTTGAACAGCAGTGGCAGCTTTCTGTCGTAGAAGATCTATAAACGACAAGAATTCGGGGTGGCTGGAACCAAACAGAGTGTCAGCTTCAGTAGCCTGTTGAGGGAGGTAGTCCTGTAGGGATAACTCAATGTAGTTCTTTACCCCTGTCTCGCCATCGCCACAATCCCAAAGGTCAAACGTTTTTATGGCTGAGAAGTTGGCCTGGGAGGACATATCAGTTCTTGAAGCCCTGGCGCCGCCAAACAGCTCCAGGACCTGAGTCTTGTATGACGCAATGGCCGTCAAGCGAGTGGGATCGTGAGATGTTTTCATGCTTAAGATGGCATCTTGGGTTACGTCCGCATGGGATTTGGACCTATGGAGAATTGCAGCAAGCAAATGAACAGGGTCCTGGAAATGCTGAAAGATACTGGCGGTGATTCCCCGTGAGCATAATGGAACCGCACAAGACTTGGCACTGTCGAACGTGTTATTGCCAATCCGCACTGGCATGGCCGGCAACCGACTGTTGAATCACCTTGAGCTGATCAACGCAGTACACCCAAACCGCCTCGATTTCCTTCTTGAGGGAGAGGTTTTCCTGCGAGAGAGATGGTGAGGCAGCCAGCTGTGAAAGAGGAAGGGTTCCCGTAACAATGTTCCCTACTAACGAGCATAACTCCTGAACCTCTTGGGTCAAGCGCTTGTTGTCCGATTCTAACTGCTGGATGCTGTTGCCCTGAGCTGAGAGTTGCCCCAAAGCACCCGGGACGTTGATACCGTGTACTGCGTGTTGGGCAGCCAATGCTGCATTGAAGGCCAAGGTGGCATTGCCCACGGCTTGCTGTATCGAAGTGCCATATGAGAGGAAATTCTCATTGCAACGTTTGAAAAGGGTTTCATACAGAGTTAAAGTTTTATGCATGCTACCAAAGGTGGATTCTGCATCCGCCGCAAAATCTAACAACGTGCTAATGTCACTAAATGCAGACCCAGTCGACATAGTAGGCTCGTCAGGGAAACCGATCCGCACCGACAACTTACTGACTTCCGAGTACAGCTCGTTAGGGAAACCTCCGCCGTCTTAAGTCCCGAGACAACTGCTTCCTGAAACACCATCGGGTCTTCATCTACTTGATGGAGCTGCCCATGCTTCCTTTTCACCAGCTTGGGGGTTTTGGGAACAGAATTGCGGGAGAAAGTGCCTTCTTGCAACAGCTGCTGGCTGGCTGTGGTCGTCATGAGCTGATTCGGATCCAAAGCCTCAGCGTTTGACTTGACCCACTGGAAAATGCTGTTCCAGTTGTTTGGGTAATGAGCGTCCTTCTGGTACCCTTCAAAGAGTCCACTCTTCACGGCCAACAAATCTGGCAGGGAGGGCAAGGCAAACACCACCTCTCCCGACTGTTCCCGGAGGTAACAGGTGCAGGGTACTAAACTGCCCTTCT
This sequence comes from Stephanocyclus meneghinianus, assembly GCA_036940045.1. Lineage (NCBI taxonomy): Eukaryota > Bacillariophyta > Thalassiosirophyceae > Thalassiosirales > Thalassiosiraceae > Stephanocyclus > Stephanocyclus meneghinianus. The sequence goes on along the minus strand of JALLPC010001147.1, from coordinate 917 downwards.
TGTCCTTGTGTGTCTTGACCAGGCAGTCACAAGCCGGGGCCCCACACAGTTTGCCCAAACGTCCAATGGCCCCAAGACAGAGATCCTGACTGGGAGGCCCTTCATACAGGAATGTCTGCAGTGCCTTTGGGTTGTTCAGACGGGCAGCCACCAACGTGGACATTATCTCTGGAGGCTTGGCAGTCGGGGACTTGATGGTGATCCTCCAAACGGCCCCCAAAACTTCTTCCGCCTCGGTACCTGCAGTCAATGCAGACACAATGGTGTCTCCTCCAGACTTGGAAGAGCTGCCTGATGCCTTTGCCGACCCCATTGCCATTTGCTCCCTATCTGGAGACTCCAATGATGAAAACAAGTCCACTCAGGCAGGTGCTGGTGCTTCTCCTGTGGGCTTGGGGGCGAAGGAGAGCCCTAGGTTCCGAACGCCATCCATGAACATACCGGTTCCTCCGGTTCCTCCCGAGAGGAGAGAGAACTCGTCACCCCACGTGCTTGTTCGAGCAACCCCTTCGGCCGAGGCAGGAGGCAATGCTGCCGCGATGGCAAAGTCTGGTCGAAGAGGTGTTTGGGAGGCGGCGCAGGACGAAGGGTTAGCAAACTCAATTGTCTCGTACCCATCATTGTCGAAGTAGTTTAACGATGGGTCACCCGGATCCGAGATTATGCTCCAAAGGACGCCATCAGTGCCTAAATTCAACACATTCGTGCCAACCCCCCCGGAAATGCAAACAAATCCCCAGAGACAAAATCCGACACAGTTAACTCACCGTTGACCACCTTGAACGGTCGGGAAAAGGCTACCGGTGCCGAAACTGCGGGGCCAAGACCACTCATCACGTGAGTTACGGCAGGAGGAGCCGTGCCCATCCGCAATCGAGCCGCATACAACGTAAGCTCGGCAACAGAAGCGAAAGGGG
>JALLPC010001146.1:0-10265 GCA_036940045.1 Stephanocyclus meneghinianus | reverse complement strand
AATTATGATACTATAATTCATCTGACTAAGTTCACACATTTTTAGGTGTAAAAGTGAATATTGTATTTAAATACAAAATTTTATACTATCAGCCTTTTTCCCTTGCCTTCAATAATAAAGGTTCAACTTGCGTCCGCAATATGTTTCAGTTGACTTGAAAATGTGACATAAAAAGTTTCCCCTTTTCACTCATCCCTGCAATGTTGTTTGTATCGCCTTGGCAGACTTAAACCCTCTGTTGAGGTAATTGTTTTCGGAGTTTGGTGGGGTACACTCTCTTGAAATAAATCAAAACACATCCTCTCCAGAGGTGGAGTTGACAAGTCATGATGGTGGTAAACATCATCAAAAATTGACAAAATAATTATTGCATACGACCAATAAAATGTTTCTCTAGACAAACAAGTGGGTACATCACTATGCCCGCTGTTACAAAAAAATGCCCCATAATACTAAGGCATGGAATTTCTAAATGCTATAAACACCAACACCAATATCTCCACATCTACAAGTACCCATCAAGTCCTTTCATGTTGCATTTGAATGATTGCTCATTGGCTGCATGGGCATTGTAACTATCAGTGGGTCGGATGGTTGTAGTTTAGTGTGGCCACCTTCATATGAGACATTATTGGAATCGACGAGGGGGATACATAGGAAGGAAAAGCTGTGAAACAGTAGGACAGAACATTCACACATTGTGATAAACAAGAGTGATTTCACGCTTACCATGGAAGGAAAGCATGTTAACATCCTACTTGACATATTTTTGGAAGGGTGATTGAATGTCAGTGGGTCGGTCAGTTGGATAGTCTATAGGATTGCCGATGGGTTGCTTGAGCCTCAGTACAATAATTGAGGCATGTCGTGATTGGACTTTGGTTTTGCCACTTTCTGCAGTAGCTAGTTAACAACGCTAGGAAGCCCCCACCGCAACACGCGATATGCACCCGTTAGTCTTGAGCAATGGAGATGCTACCACTGTTGAGGTATTCGAGGAAATGTACATGTTGTTTGTTCACATATATTTAGGAGTACACAGTGGTTTGCTTTATGTCCCTTCTGTGTTGGTTGCGGCCCAAGCACTCACCGACGATTTGCAATGGATGGAAGACTTCGGTGAGCTGAATTTCTCCTTGGGGAGTTGTGTAATGAGACATGTCCCTGGAAACATGATATGACACATCAGATCTTATGGGTACAATGTTTCAGATATCTTTCTCAGGAGTTAAATTCAGTTCAAAATATTTCTTATGTCAATGGACACAGTTCTTATACCACAACAAGAGATAACGCTGAGCTATTATCATGAATTCAACATGGTTTAATAGAGGCCTAATACACAGTGATGAACAGGCCAAGTTCTTCTGTTAAAATACTACAACGAGTCACATTCACGTACCATGAAATTCACCTTTCCAATTCCTTCTGCTTGTTTATTCGCACGTGGAAGGCACTTACTTTCCACGGTGCCTCTTCTTAAAAAGCCCAGAACGGCGGGAGCTACCCACAACCGATGCATCAACCCTCGTCACATCCAGAACCAAGGGACGTGCGCCTTTCTTCGCCAAGGCTATGAACCGAGCGTACGACATTCCATCCGGATTTTCGACAGAGCGAAAATTAACAACAATATCTCCCCGTTGTAGCCCCGCTTTGTCAGCTTGGCTCCGCTTTTTAACGTGAGCAATGATGACCGAATCCGAACTTTTGTGATGTTCCATTTCTATGCCAAGGCAGGTCGGCTGATCTAAAACCACGGAGAATATATTGGAAGAATGAGACTCCAAGCTCTGCTCCCAAGAGCAAACGTCACTTATTGCTGCATTGTCAAACAAAACACCTGAGTTCAAAACTTCCAATGATTCGATTTTACTTTTCATTCGATCCAAATCGGTGCGTAGTTTGTCGTTTCTTATTGAGTCGATGTCATTTTTCAGTTGAAGTAACTTCATCTCCATACTTATTTTCTCTTTCTTCATCGCTTCGATGCTTTCCTGCATCTTGAGGAATTCGACGTCGTCCTCGTCGTCTTGTGAAACGGGTGTTCCTTGTGCACTAGAATGAGTACTAATCTCAGATTCAGTCTTTATCTGCTGAAACTTAGCTCGTTGGACTCGCCCCCTCAAGCGACTTTGGATGAGAACTACTCCGGATAATATTCGCATATATCGCTTTCGCTGTAATACCATTCTAACAACAGATTGAATGCAGATTGAGGCCAACCTCAAGCGAAGGAATTTCAAGTGTTGGATTCGTCCTCTCCATATTTTTTGCACGGTGATAGCGTTTCGGCGACTGCGGACGTAGAAGTATTGCGCGTCCAAAGTGTGAAATTCAGGAGAGCCTTGAGATAACGACTTTCGCGGTAAGAGTTTTCGAGAACCCGACACATCCGAAATGTTTAGAGATTTGAGGTCAGAAGCATCCAAGTTACCGTTTTGTTGATCTGCATTACTCGCGTCAAAGGAAAAGCTCGACCTGTGCATGCTGAATGCACTAACCCCGTCTTTTGACGAAGCGGCTTTTATGTCCTGTTTGAGGCTGAACCACTCGAGAGAGTACTTGGGAACGACATCAAGAAGTTCTCTTAGATTCTGGAGACCATTTCCTACTTTAATCGGTTGACTTCGAGTTCCGGCATTCTTTTCCAGCGCTCCGAAGAGAGGAGCGAGGGGAATCGGTGCGTCTGGTATATCATGACTTGAGCCGATAGACACGCGTGCATCTCTTGAACGCGCCGGCTCTGGTGATGTTTCATCGCCAGAAGATGAAGACGGCGACAAAGAGCCGTATCGTTTGGTGGCAGCGTCAATTTGCTTCTTTATCTTGAAATATTCCAAGCTATACTTCTCTGTTTTCTCGAGGTCGCGTTTGAGGGCCTCAACGTCTACCTTGATTGCGTCATCGGATTCAGATTCTGTCAGCGAAGGAGGTCGTAAACCTGCAAACAAATCACTGTGCTCCAAAGTGACATCGGGTTCACTATCTTGACGGAAGTATGATGCTCGTACAGGTGATGTCAATAGGGGAGTAGGCACCTGCTTAGGTTCAGTGTACAATAAGGTGCTATCCCGGCTTGAGGTCGTCAACTTGACAGAGTAACTTCGAGTCATATCGATATCCTCCAGCGTGGCCTGCAGCTCTTCCTTGGCGATCTCCAACTTTGCATTCATCATGGTCCACTCTTTACTATGTTTTGGAATAGTGCGCATAGCCATTTTGAGGGCCTTGCATTCTCGCTTCAGACAGAAAATGATTTCCTTGTCAGCCTCCGCCGCAGAGCGAGAGCAACGCGGCGGCATCGTTGGCGACGATGGTAAATGCAGGGGTCGATCCAATGTGGGCTGCTTCATTTCATGGTATTCATGGTGACGCTGGTGTAAAGGCAAAGCCTGGGACCGGACTTTTCTTTCAGACGATGTGCGACGATGGCCGTTGACTCTTGGTGCCGATTGCGGCTCTCTAAGATTTACTAGCTGCAGCATAATTGCCTCGCTCTGCTGACAACGTGGAAAATCACCGGCGGTGGCGTTTCGTTGTCCGGGCTTTGTTTGCATCTGCATTCTGCACTCTATCATGTGGTTGTCCTGTTGGAATTCTTCTGTAGCCAAGAACTAGCCAAGAACTCTCCACAACTACATGTTCTTGTTCATACTTTCTACCTTTCCGAGTGAAAAACAGACTGATTACTTTCGACAAATTTCTCCGTGAAATGAGATTTCCAAAAGAAACGCGATGGGGCTCTTGTGAACAATCGTGAAACGAACAGAGCAGCCTGCACAACGACTATCGTACTGTATGATTCCATAGCTGTTCGGTATTGTATCTGTGAGAAAGTGTAGGGGAGAAGTCATGGAGCCAGTCCAAAGGGGTTAGAGAGGGAAAAAGACAGAACAGACAGGACCATGACAGGACCCAACGGACCAGTACCATACGATGTATCGTACAATAGCGTACAATACAAGTGCCCCACGCTCGGCACGTGGAATAATGATCAAAATTGGCAAGATGGATAATTGCAGTTGAATTGTCATCTGTGATCGATAGAACGTGTCCACCTTGTGCACATCCCATATTCGATGAAGACCATAAAGCTGCTCGGTAGCGACTGTGAAGAATTCGAAATACCGCTCGCGGCTACCACGATATCGGACGTTCTTCAATCCGAAATCGAATGCCACGAAGACGACTTTGGTCCCGATGGTCACAACGATGATGTATGCGTTGCCACCCTTTCACTCACGTGCAATAAATTAATCACATCTGCAGCTTTGAGGAAGGTAGCTGCTTTCGTCACGCATTATGTCACAGAGGAAGAGATGACACCATTCGAACCACCGTTTACATCCGAGAATCTGGATGACATTGTCAAGGAACAATGGTACAGAGACTTTATAACAATTGGTGTCGATCGAATGTTACTATTGGATCTGATAGCCGCGGCAAATTTTTTGGTAAGTCATGGTAATCAAAGAATCATGCTTGAGGATCTTATAGTTTTGCTCACCTTATTATTTTTATTTTTTTTTATGTGCCCAGAGCATACAACCTCTCTTGAAATTAGCTGCTCTTGCTATTAGCCTCGAAATAAACGGAAAGACTCCAAATGAAATCAGGCACATATTTGGAATAAGCAATGACTTGAGCAACCCAGAAGAAAGGAAGCGGGTCAGAGCAGAAAATGAGTGGATACATGAATCAAGGCGTCCCTGTGAGGACGGAACGAATGCGGATGTCTCACGCAAAAGTAAAAAGACATCAAAATGAATCTAGTAAAGATTAGTGAGCAAGAGAGCTTTGATGCAGGGCCATAAGTTGATGTCTGAAAACGGCGTTTACCATCTCAACAAGACCTAAATGTAGCAACAGTAAAACGGGTACTGTGTGCCACTTGATCTTAGCATTAGTAATAATCTTTCTCCCCGGTGACTGATCTCACGTTATTCTTCTTCTGGACATCCTCGATACGAATCCCATAACCGAGGGCAAACAACTTTCTTCTCAGGTCCCGTTCTACACGATGATTCCAACGTTTGTTCGGATTATCTTCTCTTTCCAAACAATCTACCTTACACGCTGCATCAAGAAGTAAACTAAGCAGGGGAGAACAGCTGTCTATGCTTTGGGGTCTATTCGCAAGTTCGCATATACGATCGAACATTTGGTTGACTTGATCGTAGTTTAAACGTTTTCGAATGAGCAACTCAGCAACCTTTTCTTCCGTGTTCATCAGTTGCTGTTTGCTGCGTTTCTCTTCTCCTGTTGATTGTGTCGACGTCGAGATAGAAACTGATTCGTTGTTACTCAAGTTAGTGGTCCCATGAAACAACAACGAATCAATGAGCGAGTCAACCTTTGCGATCTCTTGACGCAGCTTTTCTTCCTTTTCTTCGTTCAGTTGTTTTTGTAACGCCGACGCTTGAGCACGCAGTGCCTTTGCCTCATTGAGAAGAATTAATGCGTCGTCGGCACTTGGTTCTCTGAAATCATTGGAAGATCGATCGCTTCTCAGACGGATGGAGCGGTACGACGCACGTCGAAAGTAATGGACGCTCGGCGAATCTTTTCCGAACGAGAACACTTTGATCACACCATTGAGGAACAGACAATTGATGATTGATTTCGTTCTCATGCTTCCATGTTATGGCGAGTTGTTGGTTACAATTGTTTGGATTCTTCAGTAAGTTCAAATTCTTGTTCTCCCGATGAGTCAATCGTATGGTATTGTATGGTGTCGTACCATACCATAGAGGAAATCCACTGCTCTCATACACATGTGACATATCAACAGATCTCAAAGGATCTCAAGAGAGCTTAGAGTTCCTATCGTATTTTATGGTAACCTACTATCATTTTATTATTTTTATTTGAGGCTAACTAGGTATGGTATGTTATTACGGTACAAAATACAGAGTACCCCTACGAGCCATCTTTCGAGCAAATTCGGTTTCCGGTCAATTTTATCGTGCTAAGAAAATATCAGATGGCATAGAACGTGTTGATTTTTTGAGATTGACAGTATATTTCATGTATTTTAAGATGAACCGGATATTTGTTGTTTCCGTTGGATGTTCTGTGATTGAAATTTGTCAGAAACGATGATCGGAGTCAGCGAAACGTGAGCCGTCACCGAACGATGACATGGTTCTTCGCTCTTGGGTCTTCGATCTTCGGTTTAGTATTGTACCATACCATATTGTATGGTACAATATGCTGTTGCTTGTGAACAGCAACCATAGCCGCACCTCTCCGATTGCTCGCATTCACGTTTATTTTTTGTGTGACATCAGATCCATCAAGTGGTGTCAGTTGGCATACCACAGCATTTCAGTTTTGGCTCATAAATCAAAGTTTGGTGAATAACCTCCCCTCCTGCATCTTACTTTGGTTGCACAACTTTAGAATTTTTTTCGACCTTAGATCAAGAATGATTCTACCCCTTGCCTCTTCCATTGCCGCTGCCCCGGTTCGTTCGTTGGCTCAACGACAACTTTCAATGGCATGTGCCCAGTCCGTTGAGAAGCTTCACTCCATCCTCGAAGAATACCGTTCTACGAACTACGCGCAAGAACTCCCCAATCGCTTTCGCAAGGACATCATCAAAGCTGCTACGTCCACCTCTTCTCGTCAGTTCACTTATTCCGCAACGCCGACTAAGAACGCACTCGTCACTGCCGAAGGCATCGAGAATGTCCTCAAGAACATTGGTCAAGGTCATCGAATGTCACGTGCCGAGATCGAGTTTATCCTACGCGAAGTTGGCGGTGCATCTCGCAGTGGAGAGCCCGAGAGCTGCGTTATTTCAGCCGATCAGATGATGGAACTTATGTCTATGCGAAAGATTGCTTAGGTGTTGTGTAGATGAATGTATTGATTCATGGAAAAACTTGTACCGCATGATAGACTGAACAAATGACATATAGAGTAGAGACCATGTAATTTTATTAAGAAGTAGAGAGCACTCTTAACCTGAACTTGTGGACTTTCTTCTCCTGAAGTAAAATTATATCTTACCAAGAATTGAGATGGTGAGACGAGGATTTGAGTGTGGATTATTACGCATTACCAGGAAGATTAGGAAAACCCGAATCTTTCAATTTCATTACTACAATCATGATAGCTTCGATTCGTACCGTAATGAATAGTTGCTGCCTCGAATGCTGATGTGTGTGATATAACGAAGCACTGTCATTTCTACGATGGATTAAATTGTATTTCTTATTAAGGTGTCCAGTCAAAACAATTGCAGATATCTGCCTATATAAACATCATTGAAACAACCTTAACTTCTGAAGGGTAGCTTGTGCTGCACAAAACTGGGGACAATTTTCTTTGCCAACCTCTTCTTCTGGTTGGTATTGGTGTTGTTAGTTCCGCTAGACCCGTTCGATTCCATGGAGTTCCTTCTTCCAAGCGGGCTACTAAATTGAAGCCGTTCCCATTCCTCTCCGTATTTACGAAGTTGTTTGTTCTTCAAGGGAATATTGAGAGACGCAAGGATAATTGCTTGTCCATCAACTTTCGAAGATAAATCACGAAAGTAGTCAAATATCTCTTCCATTGTAAGTTCCATCAAATCTAACGACGCATGATTCAAGAGAGCAAGGATGACTCTGTAGACGACCTTCCAGCCTTCCACGAGGAAACTGTCCCAAACTCGAGCTACTAGTTCGAATGAAAAGCTGCTTGTGAATACTGTCATGATCCATTGAGTGGCAAACATGGACACTTCGATATTTTCTCGTTGAAAGTAACGCGACAATTTGGGAAGGTATTTCTTGATCAATTTGTCTACGATGTATAGTGCCTTGTGAGCACCGGCCATACTCTCCAGAAACATGTTTCTCATGTCGTACGGCTCTTCGTTCATGACAGCTTGGCGTAGGCCACATAAGGAAGTTAAGTTAGACTCAAGTGAACGCAGAATGCACCTCACTTGCCCTTGAACTTACCCACAAGCATCCAGAACGATTCTTCCTCTGGGAGAAAAGTGAGAAACATCGCTGCGATGAAGTTCATTCCTTGACAGTAACCCTTTAAGCCATGATAGTGAATAAACAAAAAGGTTCATTGAACTGACTTTCAAAGATGAATGAGACATGCAAAGTAAACGGGACTTACCACTTCAGAGTCATAGACACTGTAGGCATACAGTATGCGGCGCAAGGCAGCCGGACCACTGCTGTCACTGAGCTGATGGCTGGGGCTCATAACATCGCTCGACGATGATGTGGAACTTGCTAAATGTAATGTGTTCTTAGGAGTTCCTTCTTCTGACCCAATATAGGTGGGAGGCTCATTTGTGGATGTACATTTTTCGTTGGCTTGTTCTTCGTCCTGTGATGAGCCATCACTACCGCAAAACAAGATGTGCTTCGGAAAAGTTCGATGCAAATCACGCTCAATAACCCCTCGCAGTGTCTGGCCATAAGCCCTTGAAACACCCCCAATAGAGTTTGATCTGCATCGGAATCCCAGCTTCACCAGTCTCTCGTAATCACCCGCTTTCTCGGGCATCAAAATATCAACACCTGTTATAACAGTCCATGCTCTCTGGCGATGGTCATCTGACAAGCCGAGACGCATGGCGAGTTTTATTTTTGTAAGTGAAGCATTCGACAATTCGCCAGTTGCAGCAGATGAACACTCATCAAGAAGGATTCCCCATTCCTGAGTAGACAAATCACAGCCAATATACTTTTTATGAAGGGCATTATCAGTGACATTCTTTTCCTTCTCTGTTTCGCGATCAACAACGAACCCATATTTGTCAAAGTATCGAGCAGAATCGTCGAAAAGCATAGAAGTATCGGTTGCAGATGCATTGTTGTCTGTGTTTACGGAACCTAATTCGGAGGATTCGTCTTCTTCCTCCAGAAGTCTCATGCTAAGGTTGAAAGCACTCATCTTGACAAAAGGTTTCGGAATATGATCCGTTTTTTCCTGATCCATGTCGAGCTGGACACTGATGTCTCCGTCACAAGTAAGTTCTTGATTGCCAGATTGAATGAACTTCGGCGTACGGGGCGTCAGACTTTCGTCAAATAAATCAGTATCTTCCAAAGAGCCTGCATGTGATAATTCATCATCATGAATTGACTCGGTCCCTCTCTCAGAATGATTGTCTTCCTTTCTCAACCAATGAATTGATGGTGTCTTATGTTGGTGGTATTGGTAGTAAATGTGCGGGTTATCCATGAAAGGCCGGTCTTTGTCATAAACACAAAAAAAGAGTTTCAAGTCTGATGCCAGCTTTTGACCTAACTCAACGGCCTCAGCCCGCGAAGATGCCAGTCTCCCTTTAATCACGGCATCGACTGCTGCCGAACCACAAAACGTGTTCTTGAACGGATGATGAGGGTCAGAGCTCGGTTTGACAAGCTCTCTAAAGCGCATCGCAAGCGCTTCAACTGGCATCGTGTCCTTGAGACTTGGCTTGTGTTCTTGCAGTCTCTGTTTTCGGGGGACAAAGCGATAGAAGAGAAACTTGTCCTTCAACGGTTGATCGTTGCAACAGTGTTTGAATATGCCCCTTTCAAACAATAAATTCCCTACTCGCACAGCATCTTGTCGGGTCCTCGCAAGACGTGCGTTAACCAGGAAGCTCACTGCGTCTCTACCCACGAACGTGTCCTTATAAGACCTGTAATGGTAAACATTGTGACCGACTTCCACTCCTTCCTCGAACACGTCTGCAACGTAATCAATATTGTACTCCCCTCCTTTAGCGGCAGCCTCTTCACAAAGCTCTACAACATCCCGCTTTTCCAGTGGGGTAAACCGATACAAAAGGTCCTTTCTATCCTCGAGATCAGAATCCATGGTGGCGTGCTCAAAAAGCGCAAATTCATAGGCCAGCCTCCGGCCAATTTCAAGCCCGATCTTTCTCGAGGCAGCATAGCCATGGTCGACAAGAAACGAAACGGCATCAGATCCGGAGAACAAAAAATCGGGCTTGAGTCGTAGTGGGTGCTTCTTCTCTCTCAGTTTCACCCCGGCTTCAAAATCGTTGCAAATCTTGGCAAGCATAGAAGAACTAACCGTCGGGAGATCCAGCGGTTTAAATGGATCGTTTTGATCCCAGTTCGGTATGTCATCAACCTCGCATTCTGACAAAGCGTCAGCTTCCACGGTGTGCTTGCTCTTCATTCTGAAAGAAGCTGAAAGAAGGTTCTTGGTGCGCGATCTACCTCGTCGCTGCGGCTTTCTGCTACTAGCATCACTTGCAGCAGAGAAAGAGGGCGAGATCAGAAGATCGGAAG
>JALLPC010001145.1:0-10264 GCA_036940045.1 Stephanocyclus meneghinianus | reverse complement strand
AACAAGGTAAAACTCAACTTTGGCTCCTTTTGCATGCTACTGTGGGTATAAGTTGGTTGCAAGTGCAGCTTTTTTGAAAAATGTTTAGCACTGTTTTGAATGTTGAACTCCACATGTGTGTATGAAAATGCACATTACTTCATGCCATTGATTTGTTGGCAGATCATGTGCATAGTGATCAATATCATAGTCAACAATACTTTTACACTCACAGCAGATCACTTTACAGCAGGCCCAGTTCAATGGCCCACATTGCTGCTGATGCAGATAATTGGGGCAAATACACTGGCATGTCAGGAAATTAAAATGGGTAACTCTCCAGCCAATTGAGCCACCACTGCTATGGTGGGTACCCTCGTGTTCTTTGGGACATGCACAAACACCACACAGTTTAGGGGTTTCATTTGCCCCTCCTGACAGATTACTGCCAGACTACCTTGACAATGAGCCCAAGCATACACAATGGGGCCAACCCTGGTATAGGCAGCATTGGTGACACCCGAGCACCCCGGCACCATCCGGCAGAGTGATATCCACCCGCAGATGAACAATTTCATGGAGAGGTATGTTTCTCCATTCAGCAGCATTCAGCTCAGAACAATACTTAATGCAGCTGCTAACATCACAGAGGCACAACTACCAACTCTACCAAAGTACATTGCCAACAGAAAGAATGGGCTCTGCTATGCATACATCCTGGGAAAATGTCAAGGAAAAATGTGTGGCAAAGCACTGCATGGGCACACAACAAAAGGGGATGTAACAGATGCTTTTGCATGGGAGCTGTGCTATGTATTAGTGGTGGGAGTAGAGAAGCATTTGGCAATGGAACCACCAACAGCACAATACCAATTTTTGGGTGGCTACTCCTCAAAAAGATTCAAAGGAACTGCCTGAGGCATGCCTAGTATTTGGAATTGTCATCATTGCTTCTGGAAGGGACACAATCATGGGATTGCAAAACCATGGGGAGCACACAGGAAAACAACTTAGAGGAGTAGGATGCATACAACATTCAAAGGACAAAATACCCGGTGGACAGCATCTCACAACAACACTTCTACTGGATAATGGATAATGGGAAAGGTAAGAAAAATAATTTTGCAAGCCCGTTACCACAAACCTCAGAGGCATCACACAAGGGGATAGTCATTGCCCCGCCTGGGGGTATTCATATAACCAGGTACATGAACAGCCACAGAACTAATGACACTAGCATCCTTGGCCGCCATCACACACATTGTGCTGGCATACAGATCCTTCAATGTCTCGGAATGATGATAGCACTGACTGGAGCAGCTTAAGGTAGCATATTTTCCACAGCATAGGCATGTCTGCCCATCCCTAGACAGGACAATACTCACATTTGCTCTTGCTCCTTTTGGCCTACTACATAGCAGATGGAGGGCCTGTGACCTCTGGATACAGCCACAGCTCCATTTATTACTGGAGCAACAACTGAAATCCTTTGCAAAAAAAATTAAGCTTGCCTGATCCAAAGCAACTACAACAGCCTTTGCATCAACAATACTGGTGGACACACCAGGGGTTGAAGGAATGGCCAACAACCAATCAACTGCCGCCACAGCAACACTGAATTCACATGTGTCCATCCTGTCATGCCCTCCTTCAGCTGTAAACTGCTACACTGTTAAGATACACCGCACAAGGATGCTTTGTCCAAACCAGATGACCATGTGCAGTAGAGCAAATGCAGGTGGCAATCAATCGGGGGCCACATAATTCGGCAAGGGCACCAGATGCTATTGCACAACTTCACAAGGAAGTGGCAGGAAAGGTGCAGTGAGGACAGGCCTAGATTGTTGCTTGGCAGGACATACATAATGACCCACCCCCACAGTTAAAAATTGCTCTGCATAAGTCCTAGAGCTTTTGCACTATTTTGGAATTGTCCTTCTCCATGCTGCTGCAGGACCATACAGCAGTCCCATCTGTAAATGAGGCTGTCAAGTTAGCCCCACAAGGGGCAATTCCCCAGCTTGGACACTCCCTGGGCAGAATCATCCTTACATTTGCAAGCACATCTGAGGATGAAAAGGTGTTCATGGCAAAGTGCGACATAAAAGATGGCTTCTGCCAGTTGGATTGCATGGAAGGGGAAGAGTGGAATTTTTCCTATGTCCTACCAGATCCCAATGGTTCCAGCACAAAGCTTGTCATCCCAAGTTCCCTACAGATGGGATGAATTGAGTCACCACCATACTTCTGTGTAGCTTTGGAGACTGCCTCAAGATGTAGCTGAACAATACATCAAAACACCTATTGGCAACATTCACATGCACACATTTCTAACCCACACCCAAGGGAGGCCATCTTAACAGGACCTACCCAATCAATCACCATTGCCCTCTCAGAAGTTAAAATACCCCATCAAAGTCTATTTGGATGACTATATTGAACTTGCAACTGCAGCTTCCCGAGACCAACTGGATAACATGGCAAATGGTATCATGTGTGGCATACATGATGTGTTCCCACCAGAGGTCATGGACAAGGAGGACCCCATCTTAGGATACTATTAATGAAATACTGGATTTCATCTTTCAGGGTGCAAACACACAATGTGGGTGGCCAATGGCAAGCAAGATGAGTTGATTTACACCTTAAAACTTTTGTTATGGGCTACTAAGAAAACTGCATACTTTGCCATTCCCTTTCCAGAATCCCACTCAGTCCTCTATAAATTCAGGCACTCCTTCCTATCCATGCCAGCGGGCAAAGGCCTCATGACACCTTTCTATTGCAAATTTTGAGTAAAGAGCCCCCAGTATTCTTTCTGTGTCAAAATGCAATGCTCCGGACCGCTATCAAGGAATGTTGCATCTTCCTCCGTGAGTCTGTGTCCTTGCCCATGAAGTTCAGCAGCCTAGTCACCAACTGGCCACACATTATCCAAGTTACAGATGCCTCTAAGCATAGAATGGGGAGGTTAATATTGGAGAACAAATGCCACTCCCACCTACAGTTTCCTGCTTTGCATGGCCAGAAGATGTACAACTAGATATTGGCTCTGCACAAAACACACAGGGCAGCATAACCTTTCCCCACCCTTGATCCAACTGGCAAGATTTCAGTCAGGCAAAGGGGGCAGATTATGGGGGAGTCATGTAACCCCGTGACTGTTTGTCTGCACCCACCAGGTGTACCCACATGGCATAGTAGTTTAGTTGTAGTAGATATGTTTCAATGTATAGTTATTGTGTTCAATCTGGCTATGGTTGCAAGGCAAGGAAGAACCAAAGTCCAGTGCATGCACTTGACTTTATCAAGCTTCTTTTAAAAGCTTAGTTTGTTATAATATAGAAATTTCTCCTCCTCCTTTTCCTCCTCCTTTTCCTCCTCCTCCTTCTTCTTTCTTCTTCTTCTTCTTCTTGTCCTCCTCCTCCTTCAGTCTGCTTTTTCACATTGAGATATATAGACAGTTTAAGAAGGGTTTCTTGTTTTTACCTTAAAATGACCTTAACGAGATTATCTCATTACTAATAACACTTTATGGTGAGTGTTAGTAAAACATGCATTACTACCTGTTTTTCAGTTTATTAACCAATAATTGCTTGAGAGACATTTAACACTGTATATAATCAACATCAATGTCGATTTGCATGAAACCTTGGGAGGGGGGGTGTCTTGGAGCCCCACATCACATATTTAAGAGTGGAAGTATAATACTTGAGTTATCTCCCTTGAAGTAGAAATTGCATATAATTGGAATCAATTCTATACTATCCTCTTTACATGTTGGGATATCAGTGTGGGGCTGTAGCATTATCAATATTAAAATACTCATTTCTATTTTAATATAAATGAGTGGCTCTCCAACAGAAGTGATTGTATGATAGCATTGTGAAGGTACATGAAGATACCAGATTTGAGTTTTTAGAAATTTATCTTAGCTCGGGGACACAAGCATGGGGATGCAAGAATGCGAACCCAAGCATGGGGATGCGAGCATGGGGATGCGAGCATGGGGATGCAATCATGGGGATGCAAGCATGGGGACATGAGCATGGTGATGCAAGCATGGGCATGCAAGCATGGGGATGCAAGCATGCGGATGTGAGCTTGGTCATGGGTTCATGGGGTTGCAAGCATGGGGACAGGAGTGTGGGTATGGGAATGCGGGGACGGGAGCGTGGCAACAGAAGCATGGGGGCACAACCATAGGGATGGGATTGTGGGGACAGGAACATGGGTATGGGAGTGATGGGACAGGAGCGTGAAGTGTGGGTTGGGAGCAATGGGAACATGGGAACGGGAGCCCTTCTATCTGGAAATCTCTTTTCAAAAAATTTGAGATTTTTTGGTTCATCAAATGATTTCATTTCTCACAGTGGCATGGAAGTGTGGGTAGGGGAGTGATTATTTGTTTTGTAGTCTGTTTTCAGACTTTACTTTCTGATTTTATAGGTGCTGTGGGATGGGAGCATGACATGAGGATGGGAGCAAAGGGATGCAAGCATTGGAATGGGAGAAATGGGAGCATGGGGACATGGGCCTAATTTATGTAGTCTCTTTTCAGACTGTAGCTTTATAAGTGCTGTGGTATTGAAGCATGAAGACAGGCAAGTGGGGACTCAAAAAGATGGAGCATGGGATGGAAGAGTGGGGATGCAGTCATGAAGACAGGTGCATGGGGATTGCAGCAACGGGAGCGTGGGGATGGGAGCCACTTCTGGCACTCTTTTAAAAAAGTTGAATTTCTTTGGTTCATCAAATGATTTGATTTCGCAGACTGGCATGGAAGTGTGGGGAGAAAAGTGACTATTTTTTGTAAACTGTTTTCAGCCTTTTTTATTTTAAAAGCGCTGTGGGAATCGGAGCATGATGTGGAGATAGGAACATAGAGTTGCAAGCAGGGGGGCGGGAGTGATGGGAACATGGGGATGGGAGCCATTATTTCTGGCAATCTTTTTTGAAAAATATTGAAATTGTTTTGGTTCATCTAATGATTTAATTTCTCAGATTGGCATGGAAGTTGAGGAGGGGAGTGATTATTTGTTTTGTAGTCTGTTTTCAGACTTTATTTTCTGATTTATTTGAGTTTTTTGGTTCATCAAATGACTTAATTTCTCACATTGGCATAAAAGTGTGCAGAGAAGAGTAATTATTTGTTTCATAGCCTGTTTTCAAACTTTATTTTCTGATTTTATAGGTGCTGTGGGATGGGAGCATGATGTGGGGACACAAGGATGGGGATACGAGCATAGGGACAGGAGCAATGGGAGCATGAGGTTGGGGGCAAATTTTTTGTAGTCTGTTTTCATACTCTATATTCAGCACTTATAAGTGCTGTGGGATCAAGGCATGAAGACAGGCATGTGGGGACTGGAGAAGATGGAACATGGGATAGGAGCATTGAGACCCGAGCGTGGGGATGCAATGGTGGAGACGGGAGCATGGGGATGGAGCAATGTGAACATGGGAACAGGAGCCAATTTTTTCTGGTAATATTTTTTCAAAAAAAAAATGAAATTGTTTTGGTTCATCAAATGATTTGATTTCTCATATTGGCATGGAAGTGTGAGGAGGGGAGTGATTATTTGATTCCTACTTTGTTTTTAGACTTTATTTTTTGATTTCATAAGTGCTGTGGAATGAGAGCATGACATGGGGGTGGGAGTGTGGGGACACAAGAATGGGCACAGGGCAATGGGACAGTGGTGACGGGAGCCATTTTATTCTGGCAATGTTTTTTCAAAAAAAATTTGAAATTGTTTTGGTTCATCAAATGATTTAATTTCTCACAGGTGCATGGAAGCATGGGGACGGGGGTGATTCTTTGTTTTATGGTCTGTTTTCAGACTTTATTTTCTGATTTTATAAGTGTTGTGGGATGGGAGCATGTGGGATGGAAGCGGGGATGAAAACATGGGGACAGAAGTAATGGGAGAATGGGGAGGCAAGCCTATTTTTTCTAGCAATCATTCTTCAAAAATGTTGAATTTTTTGTTCATCAAATGATTTAATTTCTCACGTTGGCATGGAGGCATGGGGAGGGGAGTGTGTGGTCTGTTTTCAGACTTTATTTTCTGATTTTATAAGTGCTGAGGGATTGGCGCATGAAGGCAGGCATGTGGGAACTGGAGAAGATGGAAGCATTGAATAGGGCCATCAAGATGGGGGAGTAGGAATTGGAGCATTTTTTCTGGTAGTCTGCTTCAGCAAACTTTGATAATTTTTTGATGATCAATTTTAAAATATTCAGGACTCCATAAGTGCCATTTTTTGAGCATGGGAACTGGAGTGTGGGGACTGGAATGTGGGGATGGAAGCACGGGGACCGGATTGTGAGGACTGGTGTGTGAGAGAGGAGCATGGGGATGACAGTGTGTGGATGGGAGTGTGTGGATGGGAGTGTGTGGTTTTTGGGATGGCAGTGTGCTGATGAGAGCATGGGGGCAGGGGCAATAGTACTTAATTCATATGAGCATGGGGATGGAAACATGGGGACAGGAGTCATTTTTTTCTGGCAATATTTTGCAAAAAAAATGACAATTGTGTTGTTCATCAAATGATCTAATTTATCACATTGGCAAGAAAGCAGAATCTTTGGATGGGATCATGGAAGGGATGGGATAGGATTGTAAGGATTGGTACATAAAAGGCATTACATTTTGTTGATTCCTTTTCAAAAAGTTTATTGCTTTCAAATGAGTCTATATATCATTGAAAACATTTTCATGCTTGATTGCTTTTGGGTTGGAATTATTATTGTTCTGGTGGTCCATTTTGCAACAAATTCTGTTTTTTGTGGAATTTCATGATTACCATCAGTTATTTTGTACAAAGAATGATTCATCATTCATTTGATTGTCTCATTCACAGGAAACATTTTTGATTGATCCCCATAAAACTGATTTTAAAGGAATTCATACAAATAATTGGTTCTATTATTATCATAGAATTATTACACCAAAGCATATCATCTTCCTTTTCTTGTGGTAGTACACCAGAGAAAGTAATTCCTGGTAAGAGACAATTTTTCATTTTAGTTTTTTTGATTTTTCAATTTTGACATCGATGTTTCCAACTTGATTTAGATGAATCTTTATTCAATGTGACAATGCAATAGCAAGCAAAAAATGATAAGACAGATGTTTTTCCAATGAAAAGAATCAATTTGCCTAATAAAGAAAAGATCATTACAAAAACCATGCCAAGTCCATCCTTGAGAGAAATAAGAGCACTACAAATGCCACGTGGAATCTATCCTTGATAGTAGTAAACAGCACAACAAAAGCAATGTCGAATCCATCCTTGAGAGTAGAAAACAGCACCATGAAAGCCATGCTGAATCCATCCTTAAGAGAGGAAAAGAGCACTATGAAAGCCATGTAAATCCATCCTTGATAGTAGAAAAGAGCACTATGAAAGCCATGCTGAATCCCTCTTCAAGAGAAGAAAAGAACAATACAAAAGCCACACTGAATCCATCCTTGATGGTAGAAAAGAGCACAATGAAAGCCACACTGAATCCATCCTTGAGACAGAGAAGGAGCACTATGAAGCCATTCCGAATCTGTCCTTGAAAGAAAGAAGGAGTACTACAAAGCCACACCAAATTCATCCTCCAGAGTACCAGTCTAAAATTACTTTGAAGTACAAAAATGTCAACTATGAGGTCCAACTTTACACTGTAATTGCACCTCCTCTAGATGCACTCAATTCAAATGTGAAATGGCAAATCGCTCAGGGACACTCTCAAGAGCTAAAGTCCAGCTCCTCGGACTCCGAAGTACCTAAGAAGCAAGGGTCTTTTTAGGTCTCCAAAAACCATTTCTTGAAATTTTACTTCAACGTAGTACCTCGTAGAGTACAGTACCACCTAGGACAGTGCCAACAACAATGGTGAAGCCTTCGATTGCACCTCGAAAGACAGTGCTGCCTATGCACCCCCTCCAGCAACTGTAGCTGTTGCTCCTCCCTCAGCCAACACTCCACCATGTAGGGACCCTCATAAAGGGAGGTACCTTTTGAGAGAACATGGAAAATAAATGGCAGGTTTGTCTTTGTGTGCCTTTTCTGCTTCCTTGCTTTCATAACTTAAAGAAATGGCTCCTACATCTGTTTCAACTCCTTCTCATGGGCTGCTAAGTTTTTTGACTGGCCATTCTCTTTCAACCATTTGTATTTTCCAAAACATATGCCTTCACTTTATGTTTTGTCCTTTCTCATTTCTCAGTTATCTGCAAATGACAGAACAACCATTTCAAATTAATGTCTGTTTTTAGGGGTGGGATCTGTGCTTGAGGGTAAGCTCTGTGGTTGGAGGAGGGCTCTCTGCTCTGTTTCTTATTGATTTTTGCATGGCTCTCTTTTTTCCACATCCAGTGTTTGTTCTCTAAAAGAGTGATGAGATGTCTTAACTTTTGCCTACTTGATTGCTGAGTCAGTGTTAAAGTGATCTTCTTTTTGTGATAACATCAAAGTAAACATAGAAACGGAACCTTTTCTATTTTATTGAAAAATATGTGAGCCCTGAGTGAATTATTGTGTTCCTAGCTTTCTACTAGTTAAACTCATCATAATCTGTCAACTACATGTAAAAATGTCTTAGCTAAAATTTGTCATCCCTCTAGCTATTTAAATTTTTTATTAGACCTTTCAGTCTCATTCATTTTAATCATTTTTATTTTAGATGTAATGTTCATATATAAGGTCAATATGGGTAGTTCTAAGGGTGGTGTCTGCATCAGATATTGTTATATTAATTTTGAAATATTACCATGGTAGTATTTTTTGTAAGTACCAGTTCCTGCAAGCATGCTTCACAGAATTTTTCAATACGCACCCCACGTTAGACAGTATAAACATAAGCATACAGCTACTTAGGTAGCAGTGAGAGTAATATAATCAACCAAATTTGCAGCTTGTGAATATTAAATAATTCATCAAAAATCTACCTTGTCCCATGAACTTGTCTCACTGACACACTTGCAGTATGTTATGATATGCTATTTATGTATACATCAACATAATATTTTTTGTTTTCACTACCACCATGGTATTTTGTCCACCATTGTGAAAGTAAGCCGCCAGATGTCAATCTGGCACCATGGCGAACACAGCCATGCTTCTAACATAATTATTGAACAGGTTCTTTGAGTGTAAGGTGAGGAAACAGTGTACTCCCAATTTATTTGCCTTACTGTACTGTTGATTTTTTTCTGTTAAATTAACCTCTCTGTCTGTGCCATCATTAATATCTCAGACCCCAGGCTGAGTCTGCACCATTGAGCTTCTAACTCCAAAAGGAGAACAAGATGAGAGCCCAAGGTGAGAAAAAAGATTCTTCCCATTTTTTGTTGATGTTAGAGCATAATTAATTTGCTGTCCCAGCTGTCGGTGATGCACAACTTGTGTATAACCTAGTAAACGAAGATTAGTTATTAAACATAAGGTATTGGAGGGGCACTTTAGTCCAAGCCCTATCGGTTGAAAGCCCAGCAAGGCGTGTGTTCTGGTAGATGGATGGATTCCACCTCCTGCTGCGTATTACCAACAAAGGAGGCCTCTGTGTGCAGGTCTTACCTACACGTGGAGGTACATCCTCCTTATTTGTATTTATGCTAACACACTCCTGTGGTGAATCTGATGTCAGCATTGGCCTTGGGTTCATCATGTCCTTTAGCAATAAATTCTCTGCCGTCTTTTCCACATTTCTCTTCGCCTTGGCCACCACCCTTGCGATGCCTTCTTTTTCATCATTGTAGTCCTCAAGAATGCCCATCACCATAGACCTAAAATTTATCCATCCCCGACCTTGCCTTGGCTTTGTGAGCATGTTGGCCCACATAGCTTCTGCAGGGCAGTGCTTTAGGTCAATTTCCTTACAAGCAATTTCGGCCTTAACAAAAACATACCACATGTTAATATGTGTTGTGTGCTTGAAGTCTGAAGCCCAGGCATTTCTCTCCAAAAGCATCATGCTCTTGTTGTCCTGATAGATGAGGCTTGGCCTCATCTTGCACCCTTGTTCTTGCAAAAAGTACCTAGTCCATAGTACGAGAGGCAATCCATCATCTACGCTGACAAGCTCTGCCTCCGTGGAGCTCTTGACATTTAGCTTCTGCTTTGTTGAGAAGCTCAACGCCATTCCCAACCCAAAGCTGACCCTCAGTGTCAAATTCCAATTTCTAGATTCTGGTCAAATAGTCAGTAATCAGAACTACTTACTGGTTACTGACGAGAATTCTGGTACTCATAACCAGAACCAAAATATTTCCCTTATCTAGGCATGATC
>JALLPC010001144.1:0-10265 GCA_036940045.1 Stephanocyclus meneghinianus | reverse complement strand
ACAAGTGCCCAAAGATACCTGACATTTGGTGGTTCAAAGTGAATTCATACTCGTAATGAAAATCAATGGAACATCTGTTTTCTGACAGTTCTTTGTACTCCAATAATTGGTGAGTCCTTCTATATGTATTGGTATGGTACGTTCATCGATACATTTTTTACGTGTAGCTTCAGCGTAGTAAGGTATGGCAGTACGATATGACAGATGGAATGGAATATTCCCGTTGGTATGGTACCGTACAATACCATACGATACAATATACCATACACTCCCAGTGAGCATCAATGCGTTCGCATCATGAGAACCCCATCATTCCTTAAGATGAAGTTCGGGTTCTTGTGTGCCCCAGAAATATTATGAATCCTGTGTTTGTCATAACACAAATTACAAAAACGAAATACATCATGACTGAACCGTAAGTTCATCCCATTATGGCAGGATGTACACGTTAGCAGCTTGACATGTTCTAGGAATATGAACTTGTTATGTTCAGCAACTCCCGTGTTTTTCGTCGCCGGATTCTCTTTGTTATTCTCTGCCGATATATTATAGTATATTCATGTCAACATGTTGTATTGTTTTCAGAACTTTAGCAACATTGATTTCAGGACTGTTGGGCTCGGCAGCCTGGTTCCTCTCCTTATTCGGAGGAGTTTACTGCAAGTTTCTTTCCACTACTGTTTCTACGGGTACCCGTCCAGACGATCCGTTCAAACTCAACTTTGGACTCTGGTACTATCAAGGATATTCCGTTGTCGCCAACCCGGATCAAATAATTGTGTATGAACTCTGCCGTTCGTACCCCGACGGAGTGACCATAGATTCCAAGTGGAAGAGTGCAAGGGCATTTTCTACACTGGCCATAGTTGTCGGAGGACTTGTCACTCTTTGGGCACTGGTCGCTACGTGTTCACCGACAAGTAAATCGACCAACCGCGTTGGTGGGATTTTATTCCTCTTATGCTGCTTAGTGAGTAGTCTGTAAGGATGCAATCTTCTTTTTCGCTTCTATGCTTTCTCCTCACTTGAAACTATTCTTTCGTACCCAGTTCCAAGGTTTGGCATTCCTTATCATGAGCAGTAACGCTTGCAACAGCACGCTGATTCAGGATCTAGATGAAATAACGCGGTTTGACATTCAGGTCGAGGATACCTGCGCCATGATAGCTGGTGCGAACTGTACAATCGCAGCGACTGTTCTTTGGTTTTGCGCAGCTATCCCGGCATTCAAGATCGACATTCCTCAACGTGGAGCCGCGGTCACAGAGAAGGAAAAGGAGAAGGAAGCCGAGGCAGACGAGCAGACACTTGATCCTGACGGGCATGACGTGGTCAAGGAGGAGGCCGTTGAAATTGCCGCGGGAACTGAAGAGATTGCTGTAGGCACTGAAAAGGAAGCGGAAACTGCATGAGAAAGTGAAATTGTCGGTAGTATTCGTTAGATGTTTTACATGTTGCACTTGTTACTTTTAAGTTGGGTTGATATTCTGAAGGTGCTGGTTGTGTAGTGTTAAGTCAAAGAGGTTCACTTATTAGACTTAGCTGTCTTGAGAACATTTTTCCAATGCACCATAACATAAACAGCGCATGACTGGCAAGTATTAAAGAACTGTTGAATGGATGAAAACATCTTCAGGTTCTTCATTTACTAATAGTTCATCTAAACCCTGATATTCATCTTTGGAACCCCGCTTCGTCTCGTGCCAACGATGGATCGCTACTATTCCACAACCCGCGACAAACCACATCACAGTTGCGGCAATGATACTTTTCCCTCCGGTCGAAAGACTGCACGTCGTGCCCTGAAATCCAGGTATTGGATTCAGGAGTACGTTGTCGGTACAAACGTCACTCTTCAACATTGCAAGCATTGTTCCATTAGTGGAGCTAAGAAGGATCGAAATAAAGAAGCCGATATTAATACACAATAGCTACATACCTGCAAAATCAACAAAGAAAGTCCCGAGCATAGACAGCACAACAAGTACCCAATGGCTCCCGCTTGTAGAATTCCTCTATTTGGTGCCGTAGAAACGCAACCAGAAAGAATATCCAACAAGATGAAAGATGCACCGAGAACCAGAGCAAAAAGATTGAACGTCCTCCCTACTTTAAACGTTTTGTCCGGAGCAGTCGCATCGACAGGGTACCACTCGCATGTCTTCTCGGTCGCTAATCCGTTCGTGGAATTGCTCACCGTCCAAGACTGATGACTCCAGTATCCGAAATGAATGGAGATAGGACCGTCCGGGCCGTTGACCTTTGAGACGAATTGGACAAAATTACAGCGGAACCCATATAAGCTCAACAATAAAGCGATTAACGCGAGGAATGCCGGGATGTAACGTATATGTCGGCTGTAGGTGAAAGCAAAATAATCATGTTGGAAAGGAAAAGTTTGAGAACATGGCGGTTCCAGCACGCGACAGAACATTCGAGAGATAGACCTCTTCACTTGTAAACGGCATTTCGAACTTACGGAATATCGCCTGCGTTGTCAACGCTAACGTTTCGACGGGTCCGTGGATACACCATGTCGTTCTTCGATTAGAGGCTAAAGGAAGGAGTGACCCACAGAAGTTGCGGAAGCTGAGGTATTAGCAGAGCGGTAATAGCACCTTATAGCTTTTATAAGGCTTTTATACCACGATGGTTCTCTTGACGTATAGCATGGCGGTATCGTACCATGGCGTGGTGTACGTATGGTACAATGCAGTACAATATATTCTGGTGACAAAAGATTGTTAAGAGGTGAGAGTAAAAAATCACCTAGGAATCAATATAGCCTTTTGCACCAAATGACATAAAGCACATTGGGAAATGGAGAATTTTCCTTCGTAGGTATATTGAGGTTATTGCGTG
Source organism: Stephanocyclus meneghinianus (assembly GCA_036940045.1). Taxonomy (NCBI): domain Eukaryota; phylum Bacillariophyta; class Thalassiosirophyceae; order Thalassiosirales; family Thalassiosiraceae; genus Stephanocyclus; species Stephanocyclus meneghinianus. The sequence goes on along the minus strand of JALLPC010001144.1, from coordinate 7,403 downwards.
CCTTCAAACGACAGAGTTGCGCCTCCATCGGCACCAATCCAATCCCTGGAATCCATCCAAAGCCACAAGTCGGTTTCGCAGTTCAGAAACGCCTTTTCAGTCTTTCATTTTACTATTAAGAAAAAGAGAGATGTCTACCCAAAAGTAAGTCACTAAGAAATGGCATAGCTCATTACAACATTTTCGGTTCTGATTTTCACCCCAACATTACACGGTGCAAATACCTCTCAGTGCTCAAGGTCTATCTCTTCTGAGCTCGATCTTCGCTCTCGTCGCTTTTGTTTTGAATTGGGTCGCGGTGGCGGGGTGCAATTTCGTCAACCTTGCCATAACTTTTGGAAGTAGTTCCGAGCCGAGCTCTTTCTCCTTACACTTTGGCATCTGGTTCTATCAAACATGGACTCTGGTGGCCTCTCTTGGTGGTTCAGTCGTTTTCGAAGGTTGCTGGCGTTACCCTGACTATGTGCAATTCGATGCTTACATGAAGTCGGCAAGGGCGTTCAGTGTCATGGCTTTGATAGTTGGCGCAGGATTTATGATTGCAGATTTCATTTCCGCCTGTACTTCCTCTCAGACAGGTGGCAGACGTGTTGCCTCGCCGAGCATCCAGGGTGTAGGATATATCTTAGCTTCCATCTTCTGTGGTTTGTCCCTATTGATCTTGGACAGTGACATCTGTCAAGACAATAATCTGGTGGGACAGTTTACGAGCCTTTTCCCAGACGTAAACATGATTACTGCTAACTGCGGCATATCTACTGGAGCAAAGTGTGCTATTTCTGCCGCAGTGTTTTACTTTATGGCCGGTGCATCATCTTGCTATGCGTCCAAAGCGGAGAAATCGGACGATGTAGCAGCTGAAGCAGGCGGTGTTACGGAACCTTTGGTTGCAGGTGGTGGTGATCTTTAGGGGAGAATCTGATTTTTGCTGTTTGGAAATGCTTCTTTAGGCAATGAATGGCTGGTTTTGAGGCTTGGATTATAAATGTTTAACCACTAAACAACAATACTTCTGTCACTCTCGCGAAATGGGAAGAAGGCATCACTCAACTTTCTAGTTGATATCATAATGAATCATTTTCGTTTGCCTCGTGTTCTATTCCTCTCGTGTTCAGAGCTGACTAAATGATTGATCTCGCCATCCTTCTTTTTTCTCTTGAGCACATCTCTTAATTTCGATCTTGCATTTCATTGAGTCTCAGGTAGTCTTGTGTGCAATTTAGGGCATGGAAGCCGCCACTTTTTCAATGATACTTGTCACTTCAGTTCTTTATGAGTTCATTCATTTTGAAGTTGTTTCGACATGAACACAATGCTTTTTGCGCATGTCACATTGAATATCCCAGCATGTTTTGCAAGTAGGGAGAACACAACATGAAGGCCAAAGATTTCATCGCTTCATGTTCTCTAGACTCATCTCATCTCATTTTTCAGTAGGTTCTAAACGTGTTGCCAAAAATACTGACTTCCCGTTTTCAAATTCAACTGAATATTGGTAGCCCATTCTAACTGTATGGCTGTTGCATTGATTGTAATCCACATCATTCTTGTCGCAAGCTCATTGAAGCAATGGAATCATTTCCAACACTCACATGGCAAGAACTCCAACTGATATATTTTTTAGGGTGAGCCCTATCCATATCCTCCCATATTACTGGAGCTATTCCAAGATAGATGGGGACAGTGGGATGACCATTGTTCTCCCATGGACACTCCCTCTCCACAGGTCCAAGCTCATTCTTTGTAAACTTTTGAAGAAACAACAACAAATACGTTCAATATGAATAAAGATGGAGTAGAAACATTTTCTACAGATTGATGGAGTAGAGTTGGCACCGTTGCCAAGCTTATTTTCTTGGCATGGCATTCTGGGGATTCTTGATCCATCTCCTCTGAACTTGATGAGAGAGCACAGGCATTTTGACTCATTGGATGCATCCATAGAGTACTCATACAAGAGAACAGTACAGCATTAATAGTGCAATGATTGAATCAATAGAAATTTGCAAGAAGCACAAAATTAACGATGCAATTATTGGACTATTAGGTGTAGTTGGAATATAGCAGAATGGTAACTATTGTATATAGCTCACTATTAGCACCACCACATTATGAGATCCATCAATCTAAAATCAAAGCATTTGCTTTTTTCTATGTTTAGCCTCCTGAATAAATTTGATCATTATGCAATCAGATTACCCTCATCAGATGTTGATTTGTGAGACTAGCACAGGGTCTGATTAGTTGCTGAGATACCCTTTCCAACACTAAAATTCAAATCACACATTATAACACATCAAATCTACAGCACAGTGCATTGGATCAAACCCAAGTTTGTCCATCCAGTATCATCCTCTTAATCTTCACATCATCATAGTTGGATTCATTATTATGGAATGCGTCAATGGGCACATGTATGAGTTGCATCCTGATGGCTGCGGGAATGTTGACATGGAGAAGGACAATTATGGTCTAGGCATGGTGCTCTGCTAGTGCATGCTTGTCAAAAATGAGTTGGAAATTTATGTCATGAAGTCGGATGGATCCAACGGAAAAAACATTGCATTAGTGGGAAAAGAATCTGCATCTGGTGACTATGGTTCATGCTTAGATAGTGCTCTTCTCAGCTTGTTGATGGGTTGCTTTCTGACAACAAGAACAGGACAGAACAATACATATATCACAACAACTTTAGTTATGCTGTTGTGGAGATTAAGCAATTCAGTAAACATACTTATAACCAATAACAAAAATAAGAAAATACAGCAATTAATTTAAGATTCAAATCATATTCAATGATATTAGTTTTAAACAATTAATCACCCAAATACCCAAAGCCCTTATTCCAGGTGATATGGCTCATCTCCTTGGATATGTTATTGTAGCTTTCAACAATACATTCGGTGACAAACTTCCTTGTTGGTGTCTTCACCACCCTAGCATATATGCCAACACCCTAAAGTATCTAGTCTTCCAATTATTCTGTTATAGCTTATTTGTTTGGATGGTTCATTCTATCATTGACCTGCTGGCATAAATATGTATAGCAACCAGGAAGATGTTGTACCTAATGACTGGATGCAATTTACAGTGCTCCCTGGCATGTAAAAACTCATTGAGTGCAAGCAATAGCATGATCGTATTTGTTGTGATTATCCATGGTTTGATTATGAGAACCTGGTCAATTCACAAATTCATCATTGATTTGTGTATCCAGGCTTTCTGGTGACAGACTTAGGTACATTCTTTTGTACATCCTGGTCTTGATTTGTCCACCTGCCTTCCTTTTTGAAATCAGCAAAGGGCCCAGCAACTTTCCACTTGCTGCCACTGTCACAAGCATTACACATTTTGTGTCCATAGTTGAGGCTTGGACATGGATGGTCATTACTTCTTTTTCAAGGTATGTGAAGAGTGTTAAGTATATGGGTTGGGAAGATGATTTATGTTGATGTTGATCATGTCATACTAAGTTACAAATTCCAATTTTTGGTTACTGTAAAAAGTCTGGAATCAGAATAAGTTACTGGTTCCAACCAGAATTCTGGCAATCATAACCATAACCAGAAAAAATGCCTTGTCTGGGTATAATCTAGGTGATGTCATATAACTGCAACTCCTATTTTCAGCCAGTGCAGAAATATTACTGTAATTCTGGCAGCAATCAGAATTCTGCAGTAATCTGTAAGTAACCTAAATGAAAGTGGCAAAGCAATAGTATTCAAAAATTATTCTAGAAATGTAATAGGGATATTAAAAGTAATATTACTTTGTAAAATGATAGAATTCAGTGAAATAATGCAATACACTGAATACATTTTAGTTGTTATAACCAAATTATTAGTTTGCTGAAAACCCACTGTGTCTATGCTTTGCTGGGGAAAGGCAATCTAATTTGTTCCCTACAGTGGTCATTTCTGTAATCATTGTGAAGATTTCATTGGAGACAAGAAAATTGCGATCTTGTAAGTTTGAAATTTTGACTGAATTCAATGGAAAAATCTGGCGGTGAGAAATATTGAAAAGAGTGAGTAATAAAATATGAAAACAAAAACAAACTGACTGTTGCTGTCTTCTCATTGTGAGTGGTTAGTCGGGGATGGTGCCGGCAGGCAATTGTTCCCTTAGTGGACTGAGGGAGGGATGGAGAGTGGGGCCATGGACCGATAGCAATTCAATTTAAAAAAATGGGGTAAGAAATCTTTGATATGGGGGAAAATGAAACAAAAACCTCAACATTTCTGCTTTTTCTTTGTAAGTTGCAAGTTGCAGATGGTGGCTGTGGGCGATTGTTAACTTTTTGGACCAAGGGAGGGAGGGTGGCACCATGGACAGATAGCAATGTTGACAGAACGGGGGTTGAGAAAACTTGGGAAAGATGAAAAATGAAATAAAAAACTAAAACAAATTCACCATTGCTGCCTTCTCTTTGCATGTGGTGATTGTTAGAGTATACATACCATACAGTACTTCTCTGAGGTATATTTTGCCTATGACACTTATTTAGGCATAACCTGGGCTTTACAGAAGAAATCTCTCCTTTTCCCAAAACTATTTGTTAGGATTTTCTACAGAAATACACTAGAGACTCTCAGAGACTCCAATAGTCACACAGACATAAAGAGATCTCCAAAGAGTAACTTTCTTCAAAAACTACATTGTATTACTATTAGAAATTAACTTAGTTAAGCTCACAATTCTCAAAACTAATTATCTGTTCAACCTACATTCTACATTTTATCAACTATCTACATTATGGGACACCCTACTAGTTAGTTGAACCCCCTAATTCTTGAGAAATACAACATGATTCCTCTACAGCAAAGCAGACAAGTCAACAAATTGAGAACTGATCAATCTCAAGCAGCACTAAAGTGAAATAGTTGCACTCACCTGATTTTTCTACATAATGTCCATCAAAAACATCACAAGTCATAGGTAACTTCAAAAACAGGCCAGTCTGCCAATCAAGTCCGTGAACAAGCAAAATATATACAAGTTCCAACCATTCTACTAAGAACAAGACAATCTCAAATTACAAGACCAAACATGGCAGGCAACACACCATTAAAAGCTGAATTGGCACAACAAATTTCCACACTTAACGGTGTGGTGACCAATTTGGCCAATGTCATTGCTGGCAACCAAGCTCCTCCTGTAGCTGCAGGTCGACAAGCAGCAGCCATTCCCTTTGACACCTCACCTGGTGTGACAGCAGTCAAAGAATCGATCGCCTACATGACTAAACATGGGTCAAACCTGTATGAACAAAAAACAAAAGCTCTTGGAACCCCCTTCAAAATGACGATAGCTTGAAATGCAATTTTTGAGAAAGAATTGCAAGACAGGGAAAGCATGATGGGGTGGGACAAAGGTGCCCAAAACATGCTCAAGTGAGTAAACAGATATGGCAGACAAACTAGCTTCATTGTCAATTGCAGCCAAATTGATGCTGACACACTCAAGACAGGATACAAACCCTTCTCTCTCACCACAGACATCAATACAGACAAGCAAGCATCAGAGAACAAGAAGCAAATGTGGTGCTGTCTGTACAAAGTCTCACCAAGGAGGCCAAAGCTACATTGCTCACCTATCAAAAGGAAGACAAAATCAAAAACAACAATGAACCCAAGGACATAGCACCTCTCGTGTACAATAGAACTATGAGGCTGATCACTCTCAATGGCAACACCACTATCACTGCCCTCAGGACCAACTTTCTTTGGCTCACACAGTCTGACACAGTAGAGATAAAGCAAAATGGCAATTTCGATGAGATACACACCTATTTTATCCAAAACTATGCACAGTTCAAAGCACAAGAAAAATCAGTAGATGATGTTCATATGACCTTGTTTGATATTTACATACTGGGAATCCCTGATGCCACATTCCACAATGACATGAACAGATTGCAAGATGATCGGATGGATCAGAAAAGAGACATGCACAGTGCTACACAAAAAGACATCATAAAAAGGCCAAAGAAAATTATGGCTTACTGGTTAACAGTGGCAAATGGGGTGCAAAATCACCAGATCCAGAACAGATCATCACACTGAAAGCACAATTCAAAGAGCTCAAGGACCTCAAGCTCTCCACCCAGCCAGTAAACAAGCTAAAGCAAGGTCAAAAGGGAAAAGATCAGCAAAACTAGCAAGCTCAACCCAGAAACAGGTACAATCAAGGTCCAAATCCAGGAGGGAAAGGTGCAGGAATCAAAAGGACAGGTGAAACAGGCAATTTCAACAACAAGATGACGAGTGGAACAAGGTTCCTCAAAAGTACAATGAACCCGAGCAAAAACAAATGGGAACAAAAATATTCCATTGGTATATCCCCCACATGAAATGAACAATTCACCAGATGATTGCAACATAAGCAAGAAAAACAAGAAAGCGGGCAACCAGGACAACAACACTCAAGGCACCAGACAACATAACAAAGCTAAACATGCCACCTATGCAAACCTCATACCTCAATTGGCCCAGTGCATTATCAATGAATGATGGTGCACCCCACCATGACTAGCTATTGGCTTCCTAGCCATGGCCAAGCCCACTGTTACATCCCTAATACAGGCCATGTTCTTACTCACCTTCTCTTCCACATTCATCATCCTATTTACCTCAATCTGGCAGTTTTATTGATACCTAGACTGCAGAGCACTAAGCCAATGCAGTCACCATTTCAAGTTCTGAAAATTCCAGCAACTATCTACAAGAAACAACAAAAGATCTGGAAAGAAGAAATGACTTTGTGAGAAAAATGAAAAGAAAGAACAAGAAAGCTACATATATTTACTCGCCGGTTATTCTGTGTTGCTTTCTGGGTTGCAGTTGTCTCATCGAAATAGCCCTTTGAAAAAATTTCCTCTCATTCTGATGGGCAGCCAGCAACCATTTCACCAGCATGCACAACATGACAGAGAGAACAAGATGGAAATTCAGAATGATGGCATCCCCTTGTGGAAAATGCATTGATAATTGAGGCAGGGGACTCACTGTCATAAGACATTTTCTGGGTGGAATTTGAAGTTGGGAAAAGGCAGGAGTTTTCCAGATGGTTGAAATTTATTTTTATAAGCTGTATTAATGATTTCATCTGAGGACTACAAATGTTAGTCCTCATGCTTTTACCATGTAAAATACACATTTATTCAATTCTTACAGAGATTGGCTGCAGACTGGGGCAGTTGCATGACTCAATACTTTCTTCAACTGACACAACTGCCAGTAGAATTTTATTCCAAGAGAAAGTTTCTGAGAAAGAATTTATCTATTGGATAATTCTTTCTCACAGACATACTGACCATGCATAAATATTTTGAATATTGTGTTCTCAGAAACTAATATCCAAATTTATACTTCCTTTGTAATCCCCAAAGTGAAGAGGACAAT
>JALLPC010001142.1:0-10282 GCA_036940045.1 Stephanocyclus meneghinianus | reverse complement strand
CTCATAAATTAGAAACCACTCCAATTTATTGCTACACATCAATTAATAGCTATTTTATTTACACTGCAAAAAAACACTGGGGATGCCCATTGTACCAGCAGACAAAACAAAGGTACTTATCAAATATTGTTACAGGCATTGGAAAATCCCATAAAGATGATGAGGATGGTGATACCTAGGCGCAATGAAACTGCACCAGATGTGGCCCACATGAAAAGCATTTATCCTGTAAGTTGATATGCTGTCAGGCAAAAGTGACATGTTGCTCACACCAAGGACCGGGTTGACTTGACCATGTTTGGATTTCGAGTCCTGGTTGGACAAGGTTGGACATATCTTCTGCTGATTTGTGCATCATTGACTGATCTCTTATATTTATTGATTGCTTTGTTCTGCATGGACTGTCATTACTTCGCATTTCTTTCTGTAGTTCTAAACTAAAAGAAGGAACTGTCAAAGTAAATCACTTTTGATAACTGCGCGGCATTCTGCATTTCAATCAATGACTCCATTGTGTACACACGACCATCTGATGTGTGTAAGGAGATGAGAAGACGTGCTGATCCTCGCGCAGAGATACAAACGATGTAATACAACAAATTCATGTCTCAAATCATTGTAATGAGTGTTTATCATTGTTCTAAAACCTCAAATGATTTTAATACTTAAGTCAATGATACATGTGATTTAACCGGCGAAAATTAAAATGAAATGTCACGCATCAAAAATAACCGCGAACGAAATAGACAGCATCGTGGAAACACCAAAAGGGTCTGATAAATCAAACATAAATTGATGAACTAAATACAGGTTCGTGGTCGGATGCGTTTCAAATGCCCCACATCATCGGAGCTATCCATCACTTCATCGATTCCTTTTTAGAACAAGAAAATGTAAGTACACTGCAAGTTGTATGTGGTCAGCGAACAATCTGATACCTCACCTCTCTTGCTACTGTCGCGATCTTCTTCTTGGGCGTCCTCGTCGGCCTCCGTAACGTCAGCAATACAACCGAGGAACTCATAGTGCATGATTTTGTTATCCTCCTCGGGAATGTTGCATATTTGAAATGCATACATGTTTTCTCCTTCTGATAGCAACGCTGCTTCTTCGCGGAATGCTGTTGGCTTGAAGCTTCCTGACAGTTTGTGTCGTTGGTAGATCTGAAGTCGTTTAAGAACATTCGTTCAAAATCAGAACGATCAGAATAGGAAAACAATGAAGGACCTAAATTGCAAAAATACTGTGGTGACAAACATACCTCGATCGTGTTTTGAAGTGTAGCATCACTTGCCATGTGCTGGAGGTTTTTTAAAATATGAGAAATAAGCTTGTCCATCGTTGTAAGCTCGTATGACTGGTTACCGAGTAAACACCGAACTCTATCCTCGAATTTTCCACCCTCCGACGCTTCGGATGATCCCCCGCCCGCATCTAATAAAGAGTATACGAGACCGATGAATGCGTCATATCGTTTCTTTCCCTCCTCAGGATCACCTATGTAGGACAATTTTTCAATGTGTCTGCCAAGAGGAGTGTCTTTGCTCACGGCTTCGGCTAAGTCTTTAGCAATGTTCAAACGTCTTACAAGGATTTGATGAAGCCTGAAGAACAAGTAGAGACATTGTGTTCCAATCATTAAGTTGTCATCCGAACGTTCTAATACTTCTTGGTCATGTGTGCGGAGCTGATTTGTCAAATCTGATGGTTCGACGGGGAATACGGTACAAAACACAGCATCCGGGCGCAAAAATCTTTTGGATCCTGTAGAGCAAGACAATTCGTATACGCCTTCGGTTTCAAGAAATTTGATAACTTTTGCTTCGCCATGGGTTGTTGATACCGAAGTGCCAGGAGGGAATGGCAAATGACCTGCGGTGGAGAAGTAGCCATTGCGCTCACTGCCAACCGTCACTTTCGGACCTAACTCTCCAATGCAGCTTTCTTTTTCTGCGTTGATTACTTCAGAACTGCTCCCGCCGTCGCCGTTGTCGCTGTCTTCGTCATTTTGAGCTTCGTCTGGGTCTTCCGGAGTCAACGATGGAGTGAATTTTACTGCAGGGCCTTGCATCCAGCTAAGTTCGAGCCCAAACCACGGTGCGAGAAAATCCCTCCACAGCCTGTAGCATCGTTCCTTATCAGTTGGGGATGCAGATCCCCTTTCTAATGCAAAGGAAATAATGCGGTATGCATCTCGTTGCGACCAAGCGTTGTTGCTGTACGCAAAGCTTAAGTGAGGAGTGAAAAGTGTTTTTGTTGGCTTGGGAAGCCCTGTAAGGTCCATCTTTCTGGGAAGGGTAGAACCCATAGTTACTTCGTAGAATGCCCCGTGTTCCTCTCGCGCTTTGTCTTTCTTAGCGTTGAGTGCTGCCTCTCCCTCTAGACCATGGTGCGCTGCACGATCTTTGATTTCGGCAACAAGAGTACGAGTGCTAGTGGCTCTCTTGTCAGTTGTCCTCCACGTGATACTACGATGATCCAAACTCCTGTAGTAATTGAATTCGGCCAAATCTTTCCACTTGCGGTTCAGGGCCTCTCTGGCAGCACGCCATTCTTGGTCTTTTTGACGTAGACGATTGACAACAATTGGAATCGCCACAGCAGGATTTCTAAAGCACAAGTCAAGCATCTCAGGACCATCGTCACCATAAATTCGCTTAATCGTATGTTTGTGAATGACACTTAAAACCCTTCCGTCAAGAGTGTACTGGTATATTTTTCCTCCAAGCCCATTCCCGTCAGAGCCTCCCCGAGAGACGGTGCCTTTCGAATGCGTCTCGTTCTTGGAAAGGAGTTGCAACTCGTCATAAATTTTCGACAGTCGCTGCAAGGTCGATGCATTGCCATCGATGCACATGTCAATTTCAAACCGCATGTCCTCGCAACGAAACAGTACCTCTTCATACTGGTTCTTGCGCATGTGACGGAACGTGTAACTTTCCTCGCTGCCCACCGGTAGGCTCACCCACACATCGTTAAGCACCTTGAGATCTTCCTCGCTCCGTTCACTGCACGGCGGATTCGGGTAATCACGCGGCAAAGCACGGTACGATGGCGTGCAGCGACGACATCGGCTGAAATCAATTTCAGACAAGGGAACAGAATGCCAGGAATCATCGTGTGCGGGTGCATCTGGCGATCCAATAGCAGTGATGACGCATTTGAATTGTTCGAATAAATCTCTGTTCTTTCCTAAAAGTCTTTCGACGTATCCTAACATGTCGTTTCGTGACAAAATCTCTTGGGCATACATGTCCAACGTTTTAATGAATTCAGCATATGCTTGGCCATCCCGAGAGAATGAGAAGAGCGCTGCCTTGACGGCATCGAAAAATTGGCGTTCGACTCCGGAATTGTAGACAAACACTTCGTTCTTCTGGATGCCAGCTGATCCTGACACTTTTTGTGGAGGGTGCGCCGGCTAAAATCGAACAAGAGGTACAGTGGCAACGTGTGAGAAAGCTGTCTTCTTGATGACGAACGGTTCACGAAGTTCAACACAGAAAACTCACGTCGCCCGGTTGGGTCATATCAAGAAACTTTTGCGTGCCGCCGGGAATAGGTGGAGGATTGGGTGCATTCGGCTTCGCCGGTCCCTTGGGTGCACGCCACCCCGTGGGCGTATTTTTTGCCTTTTGCTGTCCCGCCGCGAGTTGCTCTGCCTCGAGCTTCGCGGCAGCTTCGACGGCGGCGCGTTGTTTCGCTTCGGCTTCGGCTGCCGCCCGACTGAGACGCTCTTTGGCTTGCTCTTGCACGGCATCGGGTAAGAAGAATGTGAATTCTCTGAGTAGATCGGGATGATCGGCAAACAAGGATGAGACTTGTTCGAGGACTTCTTTGATGCCGCGTTGTTCCTTCTGGTAGGTGTGTAGAATTTCGAGGAATGTGTGGTAGGTTCTGGGCTGGCTGGCAAATCGTTTCTTGATGTTGGTAACGTACATGATGGCATGATCAAACTCGACAGCTCTGTGTGCCACTTGTGGTTGTGCGTCCGGCAGCTGAGTATTATTCGTTTCAGGAAATGATCCCATGATCATTTGCTGCTGCCTCGGCTGCTGTGTTTGTTGTGGAGGCGGTGGCTGGGGCGGCAGCTGAGGTGGCTGCTGTGGCGGCACTGGCTGATTTGGCTGTAGTTGTTGATTTGGCTGCTGCTGCGGAGTTGGCTGCAGTTGTTGATTTTGCTGCTGCTGGATTGGCTGTTGTTGTTGATTTTGCTGCTGCTGGATTGGCTGTTGTTGTTGATTCTGCTGCTGGGGAGTTGGCTGTTGTAGATTTGGCTGCTGCTGGTGCTGGGTTGGCTGTTGTTGGTTCGGCTGCTGCGTAGTTGGTTGCAGCTGAGTTGGCTGTGGCTGCATATGTTTCGGAATGGTCGGCGGCAGTCCCCGTCCTGCCATCCCTCGGCCGGGCATCGGTGGCATGGCACTGCCGCGACCGCGTCCCGGCATGGAAATGATGTGAATATTGGAAGGACCACCGGGCTGCATGGCTGCTTGGGTGGATGGCAAAATTGGAAGACCTCTTCCTTGTAGGGGCGTTCCGCGGCCGCCCGGCCCGCCTCGTCCGGCAAGAGGTTTGGCTTGCATGAATTGCGGTCCGGGAGGTAAGGGCCTAGTGTAGTTGACGAAGTCGATGATACGTTTCCATAATGTGAGGAGGAATGTGCGGACAAACCAAGGAAAGTCACAAAATGAACGACAACAACAACAACAACGACAACAACCATCATCACAATCATCATCACCACCATCCAAAATCAACTCACGCATTCCCCGACAACCCCTGCGGCGGCAATCCCGGCCCCACAAACACGGGCTCCAAATCCCTCATCTCGATCTTGTACCCCTCCGGCAAAAACGTGTTAAATCCCAAAATCAAATTATTGTATCCCCGAAACAACGTCCTGACGCGATGAATGACCCCCACCGTGTCCACTTCTTGCGCCTTGAAACATTTCATGATTTCTAGGAATTCATTGTATATGCGAGGCCGGTCTCCGAATTCGAGTTTGACTTGATCCAGGTAGAGAAGGGCGTCTTCTACCTTGAGTTCTCTTCCCGAGGGATGCATTTTGAGCGCGGCTTGGTCTTGCTGTTGTTGCTGTTGCGACGGGATGGGTCGGGCGGCGTGCATCGTCGGCGGCGGCGGCGATTGTTGTTGGATCGTCGATTGCTTCGCGGGCTGCGGCGGCGGGACGAAGGGAGGCCGAGCGGCGCCGCCATGGTTGGCGTTTGTCGTTGTTGCTGTCGGCGGCTGCCCCGTGCGAGGCGCAAAAGTCGTCGACGTCGGAGGCAGGGAAGGAGGCTTGGGATGCGCGAGATTGGACGGTGGGGGGACGACGACGCGCGGGAGCGATGTCGGTTGGAGAGGCGATGTTTTGTCGTTGTTGTTGTTGGCGGTGGGGTTGAAGTTGAGGCGGGGCACAGCGGCGGGCATCATGACGGCGGCGGGGGGCAGGGAAGAAGTCGCCTTCGGAACCGGTTTGAGCGCGCCGTTGTGGGTGCCGGTGGCGCCGTTGTTCGCAGAAGGCGTCGTCAGAATCTTGGATGGAACGATCGGCAGCTGGCTGGGCGATGGGGCGGTCATTGTAGCTGCTGCTTGCTGCGGAAGGAGCTGGCTGGGAGTCGGGGGAGACNTGGGAGTCGGGGGAGACAGAGACGTCGATGGCGTTGCCGCGATGTTGCTGCTCGGCTGCCCAGACGATGATGCCGGGGGATCGGACGACGACATGCTTCGGCGAAAGGCAACGGCGATCTCAGATTCTCCGGCCTGTCTCGAATTGTCCTTGGTGAATGTGAATGCGTCCAAAAAGTTACAATGGCCGTCAGTGGCAATGGCGGAGAAAGCGTCGTGCTGGATGAGTGAACTGCGGAGACACAATAGAGCCGGCGGCCGCGGACGATGGTAGAGATTGTGTTGAAAGTTGACTGAAGAACGAGACGAGATAGAGGGCAACATGAGGGTTACTTTTCAGAAACTACACCTCGTGGGAAATACTACAGGATACCTTGTGTCGCAAAGGATGCCTTTCAAAACAGCTGTAGAGGTCGTACGACACTGACATGAGGGAGGCGCTCAGTATGGTACAATATATTGTAAAGAGCTGAGATGTGACGGTTAACGCAAAACACGAAGTAATTCAGGAACAGAGGAAAAAAGAACTATGTATGGTACCATACCATACTGACCAGCCAGGTTTCTCGGGTTCTATTCTTTCCTCAAGACCCAAGGGACTCTTGTTCACATCAGTTTTTTGACAAAGATTGTGTCTCCTGCATTATCACAAGCCCCACAGTTCTATTCTTTCCTCAAAACCCAAGGAAGCCTTGTTCATCTCAGTTTTTTGGCGCAGATTGTATGATCACAAGCCCCACAACACATCATCTCCAACATGGCCATTCTAGACCTCATTGGTCCTGACACCATCACCGCAAGAAGCAGCCATGTTAGGTCAGTCAGCCGTTATCAACCTCAACTCCCATTCATCTGCCGCTTGGTCAATAACATAATTGTCATTGATATGATGATGCCACATGCAAGCTACAGTTGTGGATTGTCATGATTGACCTAAGCCACATGGTAGATAAAAAAGAGTAATCGTAGATACGAAAAGTACGATGGTTTCTGTGTAACTGAACATTGAAAGTATGAGCATATTTTTACTGATTCAAAATAGGGTTGCCATTTGGTGATCCTCGTGCTTTTATCATGTATTTTACATGATGATCAAAATGGCTTGCAGTTGAGCACGAATTCAAACAGAGTTTGGCTGCAAATCCTGTCAGTTGCAATCTTGGATATATCTACCCTTTGTTACAAGGGATATGACTGCAAGGTCAGCCTATCTATCTTGTCCACCATTGAGGACTCTGGGACAGTTGATCCCAAGGTCATCACAACTTTTGCTGCCCGCTGTAAGCCCTTAGCTTGGCAGAGCGCAAGGACCTTGCCTCTCTGGTCATTGGTCATTGCCTTCCAGATGATTTCATTGTAATGAAAATCCTCAATGGTCCCCACCACTTTCCACCTTTGAGGCAACACTTTCCCATAGCTGCAAGGGATGATTTACCAGTCCACCAGTGCTTGTTGTGACTGCATTCAGGGTCCAAATGGGTATGGGAATATGCAATGGTATGTTTGGCATCAAACATACCCTGTTCTTTTGACTTGATGGGCAAGGAAAGGTGAGAGATGATAGCATCAATAAAGGTGGAAAACCATGATCTGTCACTGTCAATGGTGTCCTTGGGGATCACTAGCTCACTGTTATTGCAGTCCTTGGGGTCGTCTTAAGGAATGCACTTATCTTGTCCTCTTTGGACATCGGCATGGCCATCTCAGCCATTGCCCACTTCTCAATCATTTGGACATAACTTTTAGAATTTCTTGCATTGCCCTTGTCCCATCCCCAATTCTGGGATTCCCCTTCATACTGCATCTTTGGGGTCATTTCTTGGGACAGGTCCCATTTGACGCAAGCAGTGTTAATGCCCAAGAACTTTCTCTTGCAGGCATGAAAGTCTTGGCAACCACTGTGATGCTTAGCACCCATATTGGGGACAAAGATGCACTCTCTTCCTAAGGAGTCCTTCAAGGCAAGATGGGAATGACGGTAAACAATCTCATCATCTTGCAGAAATATTTGTGTCTTATGTCCTGCATAATAGCCAGTCTCTCATTGTGCTGCCATCATGGGGGTACAGTTTCAACCTCTATACTGTGCCCATTCGGAACTGTGCACCCAGCGGGGATCAAAGTCCAGCCCATCAAACTTAAAGAAGTTTGGAAGATGTTTTACACATTCACACATCCATGTGGCTGCAACGTGTGCCAGTAGGTATTTGAGAGTTTTGGTCTCACTACATAGACAAGGGGAAACCCATCCATACCATAGCGCATAGACAAATAGGACTCAAAATCACAAACATGTTTTGACATACTCATTGTGGACTTCTATGTTGATATGTCTGTCAACTCCGACACATTCTTGGGCACAATCTTCTGTGATCCTTGCACTCCATCTGAGTGCAAATCTTGACGAAACAGATCATTGACGTTGGTATCTCCTCTCCAAGTTGCAGGAATGCACCGGAGGGGGGCAGAACATTCAATGGTGGTAACAGCATGCCTATGCCTCACCTTGTTGCATTGGGTTGAGAACCATGGCATGTTCTATCCCGTCAGGACAGATGTGGCATTTCTGATACTGGATGAAGGTATCCTTCCAGTGTTCTTCCTAGAAGTCAGCCAGGTTGTCCATCATGGACACATCAAAGTAGACCACTATAGTTTTGGTGTTGGACCTGGAGAGGCAACAAAAGTCAAATATATTTGCACCATCTCCTTACCCTTCTCCTTCCCCTGATGACCTTCAAGACGGTCTTCTTCCTAAGGGTCACCTGGAGTCCATCTCTTCATCTTTGTCCTCTCCTTACCTTCACCTCAGCTGTCCCCAATGTCCCAATCATCCCCTGCAGCCCCCCTTTCCAATGGGTAGATCGCCTTGGGTGGATCTGCCCCATCTTGGGCTTCATCATTTTTTGACAAGTCATTCCACATGCCCTGGGTGGCTGTCATCTCAGTGAGGCAGTAGGGCCCAGAGTTTGTCTCATCAACATAATCAGCTCAATGACAATCTTGCTGATCCTTTTGTGTCAGTGTAGTGCTTCTTTAGACCAGGATATGCATTGACAATAAGCGCTTTGTTTTAAGAATTCATTCTTATGCCCTCACCCAATGGAGTCCAATCCTAAGACAGTTCATCTTCGAAGGAGGAGAGGCTACCCTTTTGATGTGCTGTCACAGCAACACATTGTTGAGGAACAGTCGCATCATCTCCTCTGGTATCTGCTGTCAAGAGTGGAACTTCATGGGCGGCATTGGCGGTAATGTAACAGTAAAAACTGTGGTCCAATCATCTGTATTGATTTCCATCATGTCCCCCAAGGCATACTGCATCGCATTGGTAAAAATCTTGCCCACCCGATGTGAAACTACCTTGGCATATCCTTGGAAGTGGTAAAGCCTGAACCTCTGAACACCAGGCTTTTGGTGACAGAGACGACATCAAACTCACCGGTAGGTCTGATAAACTGTGTTGATTTGACTGGTGTGGAAGAGAGAAGAGAAGTGGCAGACATGGTGCCAAGACAGTTTAAGTAAGAAAACACTAATGACCAGCAGCCCCACCATGAAACTTGGTTTCACAGGTGGTATTTTTAGAATTATGATTTTATTTTGTCTTTGTAACTCAGAATTTATCTTGCAGATTCTACATGATGCAATGTAGGAACTAGTTTCAACACTCAATAACCTAAACCCTGAAATACTTTGTGAACTTTCACAGAAGTGTGTCAGCAAATGTGAAATCTACTTGGTATTCTATATGTCATACCTCACAAATTTACTTGTTCTGTTGCAGAGTATTTTTATCAGCATCTTCAGGGGGATAAAATGAGAACTACTTACATTTATCAGTGTGAATGATCAGTGCTATATTTTCCTACACAAAAATCATACCACAATCTACTTGGTACTATTTCTAGCAACTATAAAGGGAGATGCTTTTGTGATGACCTCTCTGGACAAATCCTTCTTGACGAGTTTAGGTCTTGAGGAGCCTGATTTAATCCCTTCACATTTTCTCCAAGACTGCTGCAGTATAGCCCTGGTTCTGGGGGCATACTGTGATGTCACTATAGCTTGGTGAAGATCCTCAATCTAGGTGTTAAAATAAACCCTGTACACAATTTTAGACTGGTAATTGGTATGAGGACAGATTTTAATTGTTTCAATTATTATAAAATATTTTCATGTGCATGTAGTAAATATAAATGCACAGTCTAATTATAACAATTGAGAGCAATGAAAATATTCCATTCAGTATGAATAAAATACATCTCATTGATTCCTCTTTTTCTCTAATTTTTGACTCTGTGCTTTCTCAAATTGCCCTGATGATTTGTGAAATGCCATAATTTGAGTAGTGACATCTGTTTTCTTGTGTCAGCTGAAAAGACCACTGGCCCACTTACAACCGGGCACATGCTGTCATGATGAGGCACCCACATACCATTGTGAACCGTTTTTACTTCATCACCATGGTGCGGTTGACCTATGTTGTTTTTGACATCATTTTTGAGGTTGTATCCTGTGTGATTCCCCTTCACGTAAGCCGTTTCATAGTAAAAAGATTAAGTAGATGTTGCTAAGTAAACGAGTTACTTTGGTGATAAAAAGGAAATTATGAGTTAAGTTCTAATGATTACAAATGAGGACTGTTAAT
>JALLPC010001141.1:0-10270 GCA_036940045.1 Stephanocyclus meneghinianus | reverse complement strand
CTCACTCCATTTGCTTTCACGCATACTCAATCGCATTCACAAGCACTAAATTGCATTCAATACTTGTGTAAAGGCATTCTCATGCATTCAAGCATGTTCAGGGGTGGTCACACTCACTCAAATGTGTTCAGTCTGGTCGGACAAACAAAGGGCCACTGGATATGTGCTCCAATATGCAAAGCATGACAAGTCCCCATAGATTTGCTTTTAATGTCCATTAGATGCTCTTCAATGTTGCATGACCATACAGAATTACCAAAGGAAGAATGATGTCAAACTTCAATATTGGGACAAGGTATTGGTGATGAGGTTGGCGATAAAAAATATGTAGTATGGTACCAATTAATCAATTAGACAAAGTATCTAATCACAAGAGATGTACAATTTAGCAAATAATTTTACCAATTTCAACACCTGCTTCACCATATTTCTGTGGGCTGGTGATGTATGACATACTTTTCTATGTAGAAATCATACTAATTTTTATGTGTTTGACTTCTAACCATAATGTAATTTTTGGCTTTTAACTGCATCACAATTGCAGCTCTCATGCTCCGAGCTGAGGACCTGTCGAGCTGGACTTCAGCACTTGAGATAATCTCAAAGGGTTGTGCAATCTTGGCCGGGTATCATGGGGTGGATATTGAGGCTGCACGAATGGCCAGAGATATCAGAAAAAGTCTGGTTCAAATTCACCCCCCCCCCCCCCTCACCCCCAAACAATGAGGGGCTTTAACCACAGGGGGTTAGCTTTGTGGCACTCCCTGTACAGACCTTTAAAACTAATTCACTTTTTCACTCGATCAATCGCCTTGTCGAATTTTATTTAGGAACAGGATATACAAACCATATTCATCCTATTGCAAGGTTCTAAGATAAGAAAATATTTTAAAGGTAGCCAATATTCCAAGGTATCCAAAGTTACTTCAATCACCTCCCAGGATCACGAAGGAATCTTACTAAAATTTACTTACACCTGGAACACCATGGCAAATTCTTTTTAATATTATTTCCCTTTCATATAATGATGTACGTCGCACCACGTTCGCACTGGTATCGTAGCTAACTTGACACTGCGTCTGCATTATCGTCACCTTCCTGATGTTGTTGTCTTAATCTGTTCTTCCGTTAGCAAAGAACCTGCCGATTGGATTATTCAATTGAATACAACATCAGCTACCCTTTGAAAGAACACAGAAACTAACATTTTGTAGACAATGGCTCGTTTCAGTTACCTTGGCGCGGCCCTCTTGGCATTACAATTACATTCCACCCCAGCATTTACCCCTACCAAACTTAACTTCTCTCCGCCTTCCACCGCACTGAAAGTTGCCTCTGCGACATCTTTCAGTCTCGACGAATACCTGCTCTCGAAGAAAGGACCCATCGAATCGGCGCTCGAAGCATCGGTCAAATCCCGTATTCCCCAAACAGACAAGATATGCGAGTCCATGTCGTATTCACTCATGGCGGGAGGGAAACGAATCCGCCCCGTGTTGTGTATTGCTGCGTGCGAAATGTTCGGAGGGACGGAGGAGATGGCAATGCCGACTGCCGTTGCTTTGGAGATGATTCATACTATGAGTCTCATTCACGATGATTTGCCATCTATGGATAATGATGATCTTCGACGAGGAAAGCCGACAAATCATGTAAGTTTATAGAATGAAATCAATGTTGTTTGTCTTGTCGTAATCTTCTTCACGGCGTTTGGCCGAAGGCGTCTTTTACTGTGATTTTTGTTCACATGCAATTTTTATCGTGTGCACTAGGTCATCTATGGTGAGGATGTCGCGATTCTCGCTGGCGATGCCATGCTCAGTACGTCTTTTGAACATGTTGCACGCTACACCAATGGAGTACCAGCTGAAAGAGTTTTGGATGTCATCGCTCGCATGGGAAAATCCGTTGGAGCGGAAGGACTTGCGGGTGGCCAAGTGATGGATCTTGAATGCGAGGGAAAGCCGGGAACTACACTTGATGATCTCAAGTGGATCCACCTTCACAAAACTGCAACACTTCTACAAGTTGCCGTAGCTTCCGGTGCAGTTCTAGCAGGGGCAAGTCCCGAGGAAGTAGAAGCATGTGAAAAGTTTGCAATGAACATTGGGCTTGCTTTTCAAGTAGCAGATGACATTTTGGATGTTACAGCTTCCAGCGAGGATCTTGGTAAAACAGCTGGAAAAGATGAAGCAACAGACAAGACTACGTATCCTAAGTTATTGGGTTTGGAGGAAAGCAAGGCATACGCGCGTCAGCTTATTGACGAGGCGAAGGAGTCGTTGGCTCCCTTTGGTGATCGCGCTGCACCTCTGCTGGCTATTGCGGACTACATCATTGATCGAAAGAACTAATCTGTATCTTAGCTCGTGAAAAATTCTATGAGAATCGTGGTATTCGCCTCTCCAGTTTTTTCCGTTGCTTAGACAGGACGTGACAGGCATTTAATTAACTGAGCTCAGAATGGCCTACCTCATGAATGACAACACCCTCTCTTCGACTGTCAGTATCATGTTTGTTTCAATTGTATAATACGTCATTTTGTGAGCACTAAGTGACATGAGAAGCCGTACCATCGACCATTTCTGTCGTTTTATCCTATTCCAATTCAATTAGTTTTCACATTACAAACCCTATAGTCAACCCAACGCAGCATGCAACTGGAAAATCAAGGGATTTTGTGCAGATAAAACGCAAATGCTAGTGGAACGCAAGTGTTCAACTAGTGCTAAAATTCGAGCTACTGTGCCGCAGAAAAAATAATAAAAGATATGGACTCTTCATCCACATATCCATCACCACTCTTATGGAGACAGTGGCAACGTGACCATCACCGAAGCATTCCATCGACTCTCCTTCAGAGTCGAGTTGAACATGACACTGCGTGGGCTGTTTCGTTCGCATCATGTCGCGAGCGGTAATTCGTCCATCATCTTTTAGTTATCCAACCTGTGGGCATGGCTTCATCAAGTTGACCAGCAGGTCATTTTTATATATTATATAAAATATAATATTATAAGTCGTTTGTCGCAACAGATTGCTTTCAGCAGGACAGTCCCGACCCGAAAGGTTTTCGTCGGCTTCTTGGAACGATTGCGGGACCAAGAGATCAAGACACAGAAAAACATTCCAGCAGGATATTCCGGTAAAGTATTCCCGACATCCTGGTCATCATACGTGCACACATACGTATTTTGGCCATCTCCACAAGGAGGAGTAGATAGTCTTGCCATTGTCACATGTGATATTCTCGGCGTCACAAGACATTAATCGTAGTGATCATATGTGTGATCAGAAAGAAG
Source organism: Stephanocyclus meneghinianus (assembly GCA_036940045.1). Classification (NCBI taxonomy): domain Eukaryota; phylum Bacillariophyta; class Thalassiosirophyceae; order Thalassiosirales; family Thalassiosiraceae; genus Stephanocyclus; species Stephanocyclus meneghinianus. The sequence goes on along the minus strand of JALLPC010001141.1, from coordinate 6,968 downwards.
TCTTTGTGACAGTTTGTGACCGTTGATTTCCCCGTCCGATAAGCATTCATACGCCCTTCTAGCTTCAACCACTCAGAACTGTCGACTACTTACGTATAATCAGGCAATATTTTGAGTCATAAAAGTGATACTCCTATTCAGACTGTCTGTTCCCTCCGTCTCGCCGTCTGAAGCGTAAAAAAAATAATCCTTCTCAGCAGGAATTTTTAAGCTATCTAATCCCATGCGAATACCACACCAAACACATATCCAAAAACGATGGTCCAAGAGGTATTTATTCTTTTTGCACTTTACGAGAGCGCGTTTGGTTGTAATCGTAAAGCAAAAGGAAGCGAATAGGATTAGTTGTGTCTTGATTTTGTCTCCCTCTGTCGGAGCTGTGCGATCCCGTCGTCATAATTCGAACCTCGCAACCTCACGAACCGACCTTAAAACCACACCACAACGTGCAACAATGAACAGCAACACTCGTAACCTGGTCGACGACATGGCCAGCGATCAACGCGGGGATGCATCCCCCCCACCTAACACCTTGAAGCATAGAATCAAGCGAGCCATGGCGATGGAATGTGATAACTCGAGCGCAGTACATATCAGTTCCGTCCTCGCTGCCGCATCAGCCCTTGCCAGTCTCGGGGATAGCACACCGCCGTCTACCCCGGAGAATTCGGCAGCAAGTGTCAATCAACTTACGTTCGAGCAGATCGCGTCTACCGCAAATTCTCAAGCGATGCCGTCCAAGTTTGACCATGACGTTCCCATGACATTTCCTCAGAAGGTGAGAACAGCTGTAGCATCCCAATGACGACGGCGCTTATAATATTGGATCAATCTAATCAATTGGTTTTTTTCGTTTATGTTCCATCGCGCAGCTGATGGAAATTCTCGCTAACAGTCAGATCTCGGACATCATTACATGGCTGCCCAACGGCAAGGGATTCATTATTCTTCAAAAACGCAAGTTCGCTTCCGAAGTAATGCCGTTGTATTTCAAACACAGCAAGTTTACAAGCTTCACCAGAAAGTTGAATAGGTGGGGATTCATCAGGGTCACAAAGGGACCTGAGAGTGGCGCGTACTATCATAAGGTGGGATTCTTTTGTATTTTGTATCCGAAATTCCCCGAACATCTATCTGACATGAATACTTTCTCTAGTATTTTCAACGCGGTGAGCATAGCCTATGCATGCAAATGCATTGCCAGTCCTCGAAAATGCCGTCAAGAGACACAGCTCCTAGAGAAAGCGAAAGCCCAGCGCTCACTTGCATCACCTCTCCTGGTGTTGCATCTGCGATGTCTTCGCTTCACTTGGAAGAATCTCCATCGCCTAACCCAGCCTTCGGGTCCTTAACGAAGCGTCCGCCATTTGAAACATCTTTTTCAACATCTAACCCTAAGATATTTGCACCTGATTTATCTCGACGCGATGGCATGGACACGGATAACAATGAGGTCGATCGGATTATTGGAACTCAAGGAGCGTCGTGTGGAATCAAGCCTTCTTTTAGTTTGAACCATCCTCAGAAACATTTACTGAACGAGCAGGCTCTCAGGATGCTCGCTACTCGCTCACAAGCTAGTAGACAGCACATGACTATAAGTCAGCACAGTTTCAACCACAGCCCCCTCCATCATGCCCATCAAGACCGATCTCAACAAAGCAGGCCGCTCTGTTACAAGAATGTATTTGGTAGTCTGAACACTGCTTCGTCGAGACAACATCCTTTCGTTATTCAGGCCGCCATGAATGCACTCCTTCGCACAGATAATGTGACTCAACCTCAGTTGAGTGACCACGCATACGTCAAGATGCTTCAAGCCAAGGAGCAAAATAAGTCCTTAGGCTGCCCCGCAAATCGTACCAGGCCTTTCATGAACGACCAAGCCTACCTAGACATACTGAGGGGGAAAGAGCAAAATAAGTCTTTAGGTCGCCCCGAGAGCGTTACTAAAGCCCCGATGAATGACCAAGCCTACCTCGAAATGCTTCGGGCCAAGGAACAAACTAAGGCCTCAGCTTTGTTTGTTTCAGCTCTTGGTGCGGCTCTTGGGAGCCCTTCGGATACTCAAAGCATTATTAGCCAGGCTATGCAAGCACAGGTGCGAAAGTATGAAGAATTGAATCGTAGAGTAAACGATCGTGACATGAAGCCTGGAGCCGCCAAAGCTAATTGTTACATGTCACAAGGTAATGTAGCGCATCTTCGGCAAGAGCTGGCTCAGAATGGCAGCAAACCTCGGCCAGCATCTCCCAGGGACATATATCCAAATGCTGTGCGACGGGCTTCGGCGGCTTAGATTGATTCGAAGTGTTTGAATATACTTAATTATTACATTTTCTCAGATTGACTTGTCGATCCTTTCTGAAACTACATTTATTTGTGCAAAATAGTGATCAACACCATAAGAATAATCATTTCAATCGGACCAAGAAAGGACACAAATCTGTCAGTCGGGTTAGATGTAAGTTGATATGAACCAACTTTCTCTATGCGCAACACGCTGTCAAATCGTATTGTAGTATCAGCGAACAGTCAACTCAAGATCCCGACGGTTCAGTGTAGGCGGATTCAAAACAAGAAGACTACTAATGAAGCTTCCCTCCACAGACGAAGTGGAATGCAATCCAAAGTGGCATGAAATCCCGTGTGGAATGAAATCTTTTGTGGAATCCGAATGTCTCCTCTGGGGCTGTTCAATATGAACCGCCAAATGCACCCCATTGATGCTCCCCTCCTCAATGCTTGTCCATCGTTTGTTTTCATAGCTGTCATATAACCCTGGTGTGATGCTGAGTAGCGTGGGCACTGAAGTCGTGCTGTGACAGACTCGTTACTAGCTCTGTGAATCATTACCGTGAAATTTTCCACCCACCGTTCAGCATACTGCGCGTCTACCTTGTGTAAATTGGTGCAAATTAATGACAATCACTGCTGTGGCCGAGGACGAATTCTATGTTCACTAATACTTATTAATGAGTAAAGTTTCAATGCAATTGAAATGTACATCTAATAACGCCAAAGATGTAAAAGTCCACAGAAATGGACACATCTGAACTCTTGGAGAAGATCTCATAATGCACATCAGCGACATTTATTTTTATCAATGCATTCTCTACTTGCTTTTGGCCGCAACCTTCATCTTACTCTTGCCCTTGTTAGGCTTCTGAGAAGGAAACCTTCCATAAATATCTTCCCTGCTAGGAATAGCCCCAGGAACCTTGTGACGAATCCCCAATGCACCAACAATCTCCACGTACCTCTTCTCATCCTCCTTATAAAGATAGTTCAATAGACGACGACGCTTGTTAACCAACGCAACCAATCCACGACGTGTGGAGAAATCTTTGGGGTGTTCCTTGAGATGGTTTGTGAGGTGGTTAATACGTTCGGTCATGCCAGCCACCTGGTATTCCGGACTGCCGGTGTCCGTTTCGTGTCTGCGGTGCTTAGCCCTGAGTTCGACAATTCTTTGTGCACTGAGGAATTTAGCAGGGAGAGTTTCTTCCGCACCGCTGTCTTCGGTGTCGAGATCGCCGGAGGAGAACATGAAATCTTCCGCGGGTTCGGTGTCATCTGTGCCAATGCCATCGAGATCCATGCCAACCCGGAGTGGCTTCATGATGGCGCTTCGTGCGTTAACATTGTGCTGGGTTGACAAAACGGTACATGGTGATGAGTGAGATCAGTCGACGACTCGGATTGAACGAGTGCTTGAATGACGTAATAGAAAAATCAAAGAACGAGATCGGCCTCGTCCAGGAGACACGCAAGTCCGTCTCCAAGCCATGATTCAACTCTGCAATTTGTATCTAAAAAGTCGTAGCGAGATAGAGACATTTACTCGATATCTCCTCTGTGTGTGGTCTCCAACGTCAGTTCCTGCTGGATATTGTCGTGCGGAAACGCAGTCACGGGCAGGCTAGCCCGTGTGGGTATGGGCGAAGCAACGACCGACAGGAAACAGCCTCAGCGAATCAACTACAATACAGCACACATGCCGGAGGTCTTCTTTCCACTCCTTTCACCGTCACTAAGTCCCCTGTGCCGATCTAGAACCCTAGCACACATGACCATGACGCACGAAGGTGGCATGAGCCCCACCATCAGAACTCACCGCATGTGACAACGCCGACGGCGCAAACCCTTCAGCCCCAAAAACTACTGCCGACGCTGCTATCACAGCGACAAGAATTTGGTTTGAGAAAGCCATGTTAGGATACTCTGTGGGTTGGTCGCGAAAGCTCCGTAGGTGATGATGATTGTGATAAGTTTTTGCTGTGGTGCAACGAAGATGTCTGCCGTGAACCGATGTGCGTGTGTCAGCGGCGTTCGTTGAAATTCTGCCTAAGCAAGTAAGTGATGGATAATGTGATGTGGTCTGTCCGTGGATAAGCGGGCTCTTTTGACTCGGGTTGTTTCACGTGGCGTGGTGAAAAGAATTGTGTCCGCCTTTGAAATTGGATATATTTCTTTCTTGTCACGACAGTGATTCTACTTAAGTAACGTTGGAAACATTTTTCAGAAACGACCTTATACCTCACATGAAGGAATCAATTTGTAGCTCCTCCGTGAGATAAGTAGTTCTTATTTATGGCTACTTTAGTCAAATGACGTGGTCGATTCTCATATCGCCAATCTTTCAGTTGTGAAGGTGCGTTCTTTAGTGGGGCTGTTCTCAATTCGGATAACGTGATTGTTATGATGCGATTCTGATTTAGCCCCATAATAGAAGTAAAAACCCTACTTGACCAATCATTTGCATCGTGACCATCCGCATCTCCGTCATCCCGGCAAGATCCAAAAAAACTATTTTACCTGCATTCACCTATAGAACACACCAAACAAAAATACAATAATGTTTGCCCACGCATCGGCCTCCATCCTCCGCCAAACAACCCGCTCGTCTTCTGCAGCTGCACTGTCCTTCCTCAATGCGAGAAGTTTCCATCTCACACCGTTGGCCCTCGAAAAGCTCAATGTTGAAGGACTCGCCGCGAAAGTCGACCTCTCGGGCAAGAATGTTTTGATGCGAGTCGATTTGAACGTTCCCCTCTCGAAAGAAGACGATGTGACAGTGACAGATGATACACGACTTCGCGCCATTGTTCCCACTACGAAGTTTTTACTGGAGAAGGGCGCGAATGTCATTCTGTGCAGTCATTTTGGCAGACCGAAAGGAGAGATCATCGAAAAGGGTAAAAACGGAAGGTTGAACCCCGTAGTTGAGCCGCTTAAGTCTCTTCTTGGCGTAGATGTTAAGAAAGTAAACGATTGCGTCGGTGAAGAGGTCGAAGCCGCCGCGAAAGCCTTGACGAAGGGAGATGTGCTTCTCCTCGAAAACACTCGCTTTCACAAAGGCGAAACAAAGAACGATCCTGAACTTGCCGCCGGACTTGGGAAACTAGCTGACTACTTCGTCATGGATGCGTTTGGTACTGCCCACCGTGCTCACTCTTCCACTGCGGGAGTTGCTTCTCACATGAAACTCAGTGCGGCTGGATACTTGCTGGATAAGGAATTGAAATACCTCAAGGGAGCAGTGGATGAACCAAAGCGTCCCTTGTGTGCCATTATTGGTGGTGCCAAAGTGAGTACTAAGCTTCCAGTCATTGAATCCCTCCTCGAAAAATGCGATGTCATCCTTCTTGGTGGAGGAATGATTTTCACTTTCTACAAAGCTAAGGGATATGATATTGGAAAGTCCATGGTTGAGGAGGAATATGTTGAGCTTGCCGGTAAACTCATGAAACAAGCAGAGGAGAAGGGTGTCAAGTTGATACTCCCACCAGACGTTGTACTAGCTGACAAATTTGCAGAGGATGCCAACACAGCCATTGCAAAGGCAAGCGAAATAAATGGTGATTGGATGGGACTTGATGTTGGGCCGGAAACGCTCGACTTGTTCAAAGAAGAAATTGGAAAATGCAACACAATTGTATTCAATGGCCCCATGGGTGTGTTTGAAATGAAGCCCTTTGCAACAGGTACCATCACGGTGGCAGAGTTAATGGCAGAGGCGACCGACAGAGGTGCAATCACCATTGTTGGAGGTGGAGATAGCGTTGCGGCTGTGAATCAAGCCGGATTGGGCGACAGAGTTAGTCATATCAGTACTGGGGGTGGGGCATCTCTTGAACTTCTTGAGGGTAAAACTCTTCCTGGTGTTGCTGCTCTGTCAGAGGCGTAAGCTAGGTGCTTCATAACAAATGTTTTTGCCCTTGAGATAGCAACTCACTTATCGAATAAATTATTTAACATGAAGCTTTGAATTTGAAGAAACTATCCATGCTTCATTGGCAATGACTGCTCGCAGTGCAAATTTTGACGGAAAGAATTATGTTAGAGCTGTATGGACATTTTGTTGAGTATGTGAGCTATGACGACTGACCCACCGCTTACCATTCCTGACTTCAGCACTGTCTTTTCTTTTGAAAGACAAACTTTGGTGATCCAATTTTGGTGATCCAATTTTGGTGATCCAATTTTGGTGATCCAATTTTGGTGATCCCAAACTTCACATGCACAGGTGTAAAATTCTGCCTGTGTTACGATTTGTCAGCACGTGATTTTGGGATGGTTGCAGGCTCCTGGGTTCGAAGAAGACAGCATCCCAAATGAATCATGATGTGTCCAAGATCATCACTATGTCATTGCTTTGTAATGAGACTTACTTTGATCACTAAGTGTACCATGACTGGAGAATGAAGAATATGAGACATTTTTCAAGATATTGGTATTCATGAATGGCATTGGCCCCGGATTATAGCCAATGTAGAATGGCTACATCTCAAGATGTACAGCTGGGAGAATTTTTTTGCTACCTCCTATGATACTTAGCTACCTATAATTTTTATGGCTTTTTTAGATATCCCCCCAGCAATAAAAATAACCATGCCACCATGAGATCGATGACCCCAGGAAACAATTGCAATGGACTTTTGATACAGCATCCTAGAGCGTGACCT